>CAUYQV010030053.1:0-14775 GCA_963574575.1 Galagoides demidoff | reverse complement strand
GTAAAATGTAAGAGATAAAGTACATGTATATTTTAAATCTAGGACAATTGCTATAAGGAGTCAAAAAAGTATAAATGATATGCTAAGAAAGGAGAGAAAATGGATCCATATAAGGTGCCCACTTTCAACTACAACAGAGGAAGAGTAGACAATAATAGCAATGAAGGACATGGGCAACAAATAGGACGCATTAACAAATTTTGTAGATATTAAAACACCTATATTGATAATCACTTTAAATGTCAAAGGTCAAAATGCACCAATTAAAACTCAGATTGCCAGAGTGTACCAAAACGAAGACCTAGCTATATGTTGTCTACTAGAAACTAACTTCGAATATAAAGACACATGTAGACTAAAAGTAAAGAGAAAGAGGAATATAAACCATGTTAACATTAGTCAAAAGAAAGAAAGAGTAACTATATTAATTAAGAAAGAGCAGATTTCAGAGCAAGGGAAGTTATTAGGCATAAAGAAGGGAATTACATAATGAAAAGTAATCAGATTTTCAAGAATACATGACAATTTTTAACATTCAGAGCATAAAATATGTGAAGCTGGACTCATAGAATTTCAAGAAAAAAATAAACAAATTCACTACTGTAGTTGGAAATTTGAAAACCCCTCTATCAGAAATGGATCTAGTAGGTCGAAAATCAGTAAGGATATAGATGAATGCAGTAACATCATCAATCAACTAGATAGAATCAACGTCTACAGGCAACTTCATCCGGCAACAGCAGATTACACATTCTTCTCAGCTCACATGAAATACTCACCAAAACAGACTATCTTCTGAGACATAAAATAATGATTAAAACTTCAACAGAATAGAAACCACATAATAAATGCTTTCAGACTATATTTCTAGTTCAAAAGAAATTGAACTAGAAATTAAGAATAGAAAAATAGATGGGGGCTCGGCGCCTGTGGCTCAATCAGCTAAGGCGCCAGCCACGTACACCTAAGGTGGCGGGTTTGAATCCCCAGCCTGGGCCCACCAAACAACAATGATGGCTGCAACCAAAAAGTGGCCGGGTGTTGTGGCGGGCGCCTGTGGTCCCAGCTACTTGGGAGGTGGAGGTAGGAGACTCGCTTGAGCCCAGGAGTTGGAGGTTGCTATGAGCTGTGATGCCATGGCACTCTACCCAGGGGGATAGCTTGAGGCTCGGTCTCAAAAAAAAAAAAAGAAAAAGAAAAATAGATGGGAAAGAAAATTGGAGATTTGAAAACACATTTCTAAATTGCATACGGGTCAAAGAAGAAATATCAAAAAAAGGTAAAATTATTCTGAACTAAATGAAATTAAAACATAACACATCAAAAACAAAACAAAACAAAATAATAAAAGTGCTTGCTTCAGCAGCACATATACTAAAAAACTGGAACGATACAGAGAAGATTAGCATGGCCCCTGTGCAAGGATGACACACAAATTTGTGAAGCATTCCATATTTTTTTAATAAAATCACCAAAAAAAAAAAAAAAACCCCAACAAACCATAACATATCTAAATTTGTGGAGTTTAGCAAAAACAGTACTTAGAGGGAAATTTATAGCATTGAATACATATACTAGAAAATAATAAAAATCTAAAACCAATCATCGAAATAAATACAAGATTTTTATGAAGAAAACTATAAAAACACTGATAAAAGAAATTGTAAAAGATCTAGATAAAAGGAGAGATAGTCCATATTAAAACACAGGACTTGAAATTGTCAAGATGTCAGTTTTCTCCAACGAGGTCTCTAGAGTCGATGTAATCCCAAACAAAACCCCAGCAACTTAGTGTGTGAATAAAAAAATGCTTATTCCAAATTTTATATGGAGTGGCAAGAATCTCAGAATATTTAACATGATAAGGAAGAAGAAGAACAAAATTGGAGGACTGACACTGCCTGACTTCAAGTCTTACTATAATACAACAATCAGGTGTTGGTGATTTCTTCTTGGTGAAGAAATGAACAAACAGATCACTGCAAGAGAATAGAGAGCCTGGAAGTAGACCTACGTAAGATGAGCAAAAGCAATATAATTAAGCAAAGATAATCTTTTCAACAATGATGCTTCTTAGAAACAAACTCAAAATGCATCACAGAACTATAAAGCTGCTAGGAGACAACTTAAGAGAAAATCTAGATGATTTTGGATAACTTTTTAGGTACAACATTAAAGCTAGAGTAGTTTATTACAAAATTAACATACTCTTACCGTATGATCCAGTAATCACACTGCTTGGCATTTACCCAAGAGGTTGAAAATGTTTCCATGCAAAAACCTGCCCATAGATGTTAATAGTAATTACATTCATAATTCCAAAATACAGAAGGAACCAAGATGTTCTTCAATAGATGGATGGATGAACAGCAGTATATCCAGAATATACTATCTAGGGCAGCGGTTCTCAACCTGTGGGTTGCAACCCCTTTTTGACAATGAAAATACATTGCGGCATTAGGAAGGTTAAGAACCACTCAACTAGAGTGATAGATACCCACTATATATACACACTCATGCACACACACACACAATACATGTACATATATGAGCGCTGTCAACCCCTCAAAGGATGCAGAGGAAACTTAAATGCATATTACCAAGTGAAAAAAATAAAAACTAAAAAGGCTACAAACTAAAAAGTGATTTCAACTACATGACATTCTTGAAATGGCAAAACTCTAGGGACAGTAAAAAGATCAGTAGTCATAAGGCATTAGGGGAGAAGAGAAACAAACCAGCAGAGCACAGAGGATTTTTAGAGGGGTGAACGTACTCTGTATGAATTTATAATGGCGGGCACATGTCATTCTATTTTTATCCAAACCCATAAATTGTACACCAGGAGTGAACCCTAATTCAAACCATGGACTTTGGGTAATTATGTGTCAAGGTAGGCTCATCAGTTGTAATGCATGTACCACTCTGGTTGGGGATGTTGATAAGGGGAAAGGCTACATACGTGTACAGGTGGTGAATATGTGGAAAAATCTTTGTACTTTCCTCTCAATTTTGCTATGAATCTAAAACTCCTCTAAAAAATAAAGTGCAGATGGGCCCCAACGTACAATGGTTAGACTTAGGATTTTTTGACATTACACTATTGAAAAAGTGGTATGCGTTCAGTAGATACTATATTTCATGTTCCCATATAGCCGTTTTATTTTTCACTTTCAGTGCCGTACTCTGTGAGTCACATGACATATTCACCCGTTATTATAGAATAGGCTCTGCATTAGATGATTTGCCTTACTGTAGAGTTAAGCAAAACATACGTGTTTCAAGCACATTTAATGGACACTGGGCTAAGCTGTGATATTTAGTAATTTAAATGTATTAAATGAGTTTTCCACTTGCAAGATTTTCAACTTATGATGAGCTTATCAGGATATCATAAGACTATCAAGAGATCATAAGTCAAGGATGATATATAATTTGGATATATTTTTGGAATATATTATCATTTTATTCTATAATATATGTCCAGAGATCATTTTAATAAAGACATTAACTCAAAATTCATCTGATGGAGCTTGAGCCCTAGAAACTATCTGTTAAATTATCTTTTCTTTATACCTCAAACCTAGTAGAAGATGGCTTAGACTGAAAACTTAGGGTCATTTCCTGGCTCTATAATTTTGTTTTGGTTGGCCTGTCTGAACCTTAGTTTCCATATGTTAAAAATCAGCATGATATTTCTTATTCTAATTTCTCTGAGGCTTATTCATAAATGTTTCTATGTAGCCCTGACAAGTCTCCATCTGTAGTTGCTTAAAGACAGACAACCTGAATGTCTGAGCTACAAATAGAGATATCCCAGTAAGGCACAGGCAAAACAAACTCAGATTATTTGATTGTTGGAAATTTGATATTAGAACAGATTTTTAAAATATTTTTAAATAGAAAAACTACTTAGGACTGAGTTTGTTCTCTTTTTCTATACCTCATAATCATTAGGCATTGAAATTGTACAGATATTTAGTTAAGTACACAAAACCCAACGGATAATATTAATTAATATTTGCATATTGCATTATACCTTGTATACCATTTTCATTAACAGATGCGCACTTTAACGTACACTTGGAAATATGTCTAAGATAGAGTGAACCCTTCATAAATTTAGCATATAAATATAATGAGCCTCTCTAGATGAGGGCACAGAATACCCCATTACTCACATTTCTTTGGTAGTAGAATACTTTTTTCAGAACATCTTGTGAAAATAGTATCTAAATCTATAAACTTTAGGAACGCTATGATTTCTAAGAAAACTTCTCATTCTAGCATTCTATAAGTTTATTCCTAGCTTTACTAACTGGATCTCTTTTCTCTTCCTTTCCTTTTCCTTTCCTTCCTTTCTTTCATTTTTGAATCTGCTTCTTAATCGTGCCACACCTATTTCTTCCATCTGAAATACTATCACATAGACAATTATTATGGAAAGCATAGATGACCTTCAATACCAGTGATAAAACAAAACAAAGAAAAACAAAAGGCATTTATTTCTAAAAAAAAGTAATAAGTACTATGTAGATTTAAGTAACATCAGAACCATCAACTGAAAAACCAAAATACATTTTTCTAACTTGAAATAAATTTTTAACTGATGAAATGAAACTAGAGCTAAGTTAGTGGGAGAATTCCATCATCTATCTCCAAAGTAACCAAGAGCTCTTGACCCAACTTACTTGTAAATTTTTTTTTTTTTTTTTTTTAGAGACAGAGTCTCACTTTATCGCCCTTGGTAGAGTGTCTTGGCATCACAGCTCACAGCAACCTCCAACTCCTAGGCTTAGGTGATTCTCTTGCCTCAGCCTCTAGAGAGGCTGGGACTAAAGACACCCACCATAAAGCCTGGCTATTTTTTTGTTGCAGTTTGGCCAGGGCTGGGTTTGAACCTGCCACCCTCGGCATATAGGGCCGGTGCCCTACCCACTGAGCCACAGGTACCACTCACACTTATACATGTTTTTGAGATAAAATTTTAAAACAAATAAATCCAAAGAGCCCGGTAAGCTGAACTTTCCGTTTATAGTTGTGTTCCTCGTAATAACAGATTAGAAATTTTTTGAGACTTGTCCCAGCTAAGACCTCATACTCTAAGATGACACCATTGCCTGCCATTGTCTACAGTTTTCTGTGATCCATGATGTCATGTGGAGCATCATGACTGATGGAATCTGACATCTCCTGTCGTGGAGCCAGATAAAACAGCTGGGAAGTCTACTGAGCAATGAGCTTCAGCAGAGGCAAACTGGAGGTTAAAAATGTTTAATCTGTTTTTAGGACCAATTATCCTGAATTATAAAGAACTCTTTCCAAATCTAACCCAAGCAAGTTATTTAGGACAAGATCAATGTTCACGTTTGAATATAATAGATTCTTAGCCAATCCTATGCATGTGCCTTCTTGTGATTGCTTTTAAAATTAAAAATATATATATTACTCTTTCCCCCATTAATATGAAAACAAAATAGAAACTGTTATACTATTGTATTTGTGATAAAATTCTGTTTGGGTCATCTGATAGTGGTAAGTTTCTTAAAACAGTAGAAATGTTGCTTTTCCACTGAACTCTAATAGAATATTGTAAGGGAAATGGCCATTTTTCTCACTAATCTATTGAGTAACTTGTACTTTGGGTATGGGGGTGTATATATTCTCATATGGCTGTCAGAATTAGCTTCCTTCTTCAAGAAAGTACCTGTTGATGTCATGGGGGAAAGTCTGTCTAAAGATTAGGCCAATGTAACTTTATTCCTGCAATGTTGACATTATCAAAATATGTCCCCAATTTAAAAAAAAATCTGCCTTGTGAAAGCTTTGGGCAAGACAACGAACTATGGCTCCTTCATCAGCTTATCCATTCCAGCAGCCCCGCAATCCTCACGTAAGTCAGACTCTTCCTGTGAAGTGTTTCTGCTTTAAAGAAGCGTATGTTGCCCCCATATTAAGTAGCTGAATTTTTTCCCCACGTACTTTTTCCTGCTCCTTATCATCTTCCTTCATTCACCATCTGAACCCCAGGAAGGCATCTGTTATCTTACACATTGTCCCCAGTCAGCAAAGTGAAAGGGATCAACTTTAGGTTAATAGGAGAGAGATATACTTCTATGGATATTTAGGCCATTTCCCTAATCATGGAAATAAAAAAATCCTGGTACCTCATTAAAAAAATAAAAAACCATAAAACTTTACTAAATAGGGTAAAGGTGGAAAACTCTGTGGCCCAGGAGAGTAAGGTCTTCTAAGGTGCCTCTGCAAAAGAATAATTCTGATCAGGATTTAAAAATTATTTAGTCCCTGCTGTATACATCCATTCAGCACAGCTTCTGCTTATATAACTACTTCCCAATTCAAAGTATTGGTTTCTGATAGTTTGCAAAATAAGTTCTATTCGTATTATTTTTGCTGTTGGTAATTGTCACCAAGGTGAGAATCGTCTATTTTTAGTCTGCATCAGAAGAAAACTTAAGAGAACACGCGTGAGCTGCCTTTTCTGAAGGGCCCCTTTCATCCTGCTTCCATATTTGTACCCTGGGTGTCCTCAAGTTCTGCAGTGTTTTGCTCAAGCTATTCAAGGTTGAGCATCTATTCACATGTCTTTGAAATTGAGACAGTCATAGCTTTTCCAAAACAGCCTGCTCCTTAGGTCTAGGCCTTTCTATCCCCTGTCTCAGGAAAAATAATCAGAACCGCTTCCTTTTCTCTTTTCTGTGCTTTATTGTGTGTTTCAAGGTTGAAAAAGGTGCAGGATCAGTGCCTTTCCTTTAAAATATGACATAGTTATTTCTTGCCCCTAGAATAGCCACCATAGATTTTCTCAGGGCACACTGGTTGTGACACTAGATGAGGGTGGCTTTACTGAGTCAGCCTGGGGCTGCTTGACTCTCTCCTCACGGGAGTGATTCCCTCACAGTCTTTACGCATATTCCTGCTGACACTTTAAAACACTGCGTTTGTTTCCTGTAAGCACAGTACACAAACCAAGCTCAGCGCAGCTTTATCCACCCAGAGGTCAAGACCACATTATGAAAAGCTGAAAACAGAAGAATTTTTTTAAAAATTGATCCGAAGACATACAATACTAATTCTGACTCTGCGTAGGCTGCTCCTCAACATAGGGAACAGTATTAGCTATTAACCGCTAGCATTATTGGAGATTTCTGCACCTTGATTTGAATTGACTTTGGTGGTGTGCCTATTAGTGATGTTCCTGCTTTTTTGTGGCAGGGGGAGGGTGGTCATTCTTGAAACAGTGCGTGTGTGCCACTGGAACTGGATTTTCAGGACCAGCTTTTGTGCAGCAAATCATTCCTCTTGATATCAGGAAGATATCTTTGATATCGATGAACATAATCAAAGGAAATAGTATTTCTTCATAAAAATACATATCTTGGGCAGTGCCTGTGGCTCAGTGAGAAGGGTGCTGGCCCCATATACTGAGGGTGGCGGGTTTGAACCGGCCCCAGCCAAACTGTAATAAAATAAATAGCTGGGCACTGTGGCGGGCGCCTGTAGTCCCAGCTACTCAGGAGGCTGAGGCAAGAGAAATGCCTAAGCCCAAGAGCTGGAGGTTGCCATGAGCTGTGATGCCATGGCACTCTACCGAGGGTGACAAAGTGAAACTCTGTCTCTTAAAAAAGAAAAAAATACGTATCTCAGTTTTATTAACATGTTGACCAGCAAAAAGGAATTTCTAATAAATGCAGTTGAAATAAATGGCTTTTCCACAGTTTTAATTTAAACTGAGGCCCAGGGAATTCTCAGGTATCCCTGGACCCATGAGAAAGCCAATCCCTTCCTCTTGTTTGAAATAAAATTGAGAAGCTTAAAATACACAGTGTTAAAAGCACAAACTTTGAAGTCAACCAGACATTACCAGTTATTAACTGTTATTTAACCCCTGTGATATTCAATTTTCCTATTTCTATGGTGGGGATAACAACAGATAAGATGGAGATGATTCTTACAGGATGACATGTAGCCTGGGACATAACCAATGTGTAATAAAGCCAAACTTCTTAGGTGCTAAGCTGTATTTTCTTAACTTTTACTAAAAGCAAGAAGTCAATTCCTACAAAGTCGATGAAACTGAACAATAGTTCTAGACCAGTGGTTCTCAACCTTCCTAATGCCTCCTAATATTGAGACCCTATAATACAGTTCCTCATGTTGTGGTGACCCCCAACCATAAATTATTTTCATTGCTACTTCATAACTGTAATTTTGCTACTGTTATGAACTGTAATGTCAATATCTGATATGCAGGATGTATTTTCATTGTTACTGCAACCCACAGGGTGAGAACCGCTATTCTAGACACTTAGCCAAAAGCTTATCATTCAATATCATAACACCAAGATGTCAAACCATTCACCTAACTTCATACTCTACAGGTGTGAAAGGGAATCGCCAGCATTTTAAGATTCTCATTTATTCATTTTCTGTACCCTAGGCTTAAAGTCACCACAGATGGAGTTCCTGAAGAGTGACCAAATTGGGACTATTCTGCCCACATGGTTTTACCACATATTCTAGTTCTCAATAAGCTATTGTGTGTGTGTGTGTGTACAATGGTGATAGGACTGGAGTTCTATGACTTAGAAGTGAAAGTCTTTGTATTAAATTATCAATCTTTTGAATTAATTTGTCTCCTTATTAGGCAATTCCCAGCATCAAATTTTATTTTCTTTCTTTGTGATGGTATTTCACCCATCACTAATTCCCTATCTTTCCTGGCTCTCATTAACTACTTTCTTTACATCTTTTTGCTTATCAGCCCTTTGAAGACTGTGCTCTACAAAATGTTGTAAATGGTTTATATATCTTACTCTGCAAGCATTAAGAAGACAGGTATTATGTGCAAAGAAATGTGCTAAGGACGGGTGATTATATGATGATAAACAAGACAAAATCACTGTCCCTGAGGGCCTCGCATGTCGTAGAAAAGATAACAAAGTACTGACACCAAAGAACAATGAGACAAATTCTGGTGAGTTCCGCAAAGTTATCTCCTTGGCTTGTGGTAACCCAGTCTCCAGTCTTGCCTTGCTTCAATGTCTGCCAGATCCTGGAGTCATAATGATCTTGAAAACGTGAATCAGATCAGCCCTTACCTTAAAACCCATCAGTGGCTCCCATTTGCCATCAAGAAAAACATCAAATGCCATAAAATGACATTCAACGCTTTTCATGATTTGATCTCAGTTTAGCTCTCCAGTCTCTTGTTGTTTTCCTTTTTCATCGCTCTCCCCTATAACCCACTTTCTGTTTCCTCGTCTCCAACCCAGAAACAATGTCCTGTTCACTGCTCTGTGCTGAGTATCTAGTTGTACCAGGATGGGTTTTAAGGTGAATTTCTTTGTCTTATTTATCATTGTATAGTTGCCGTCATTAGCACATTTCTTTGCACAAAATGATAACTGTTTTCATTAAGGTGGGGAATGGTGAGTTTTTATTTGAAAACAATGAATTCTAGGTTCTGGCTTATTCAGAATAATATATCTAATAGGTGACTAGAAATGCTGAATTGATGTATCTGCTAGAAAATGGGACTCGTTGTACAGATATTAGAGTTATTTGCAAACGCATCTTCTTTTAGAGCATACTACAAACAAAAAGACCAAGAATAAAGTTTAAAATACCCCTAGATGTTGAGTTAAACACCTGTAAGCAGTTGTTGTTTGTTTGTTTTGAGACAGAGTTTCACTCTGTTGCCCAGGCTAGAGTGTGCCATCAGCCTAGTTCACAGCAACCTCTCCAATTCCTTGGCTCAAGCAATCCTCTTGCCTCAGCCTCCTGAGTAGCTAGGCCTACAGGTACCTGGTATCACACTCAGCTAATTTTTCTATTTTTAGTAAAAATAGGGTCTCACTATTACTCTAGTTGCTCTTGAGCTCCTGAGCTCAAGGGATCTGCTGAACCCTCTCACAGTGCTCTGAGTATAGGCATGAGCCACCCTGCCTGGCCTTCAAATAATTTTCTTTATTCTAAGACTTGGGGAATAACCTAATGGTGTGAATCTTCAAGGTAAGGTTATAATTTGAAGTATTTTCTTAAAATATAAGACAAAAGAGCATTTTCCTCATCAACATCAATGGTTATAAAAGTTTAGGGATAAAAAGAGATATAGCAGAAAGGAAGTAATAGGTGATCATAAGGTAAAAAAGGAAACCAGGCAAGTGAAGCATCTTGCAAATAAAAGGATCAATAAGAATACAGTGTGTACAATAAATCAGGTAATGTTGAAAGATCAAGGAGGATTGAGCAGCATAAGTGTGTATTTCTAACAAAACAGAAACAAGCCGTTTGGAAGCTAAGGTGGACAGAAGGGAATGGAATAGGGTAGGAGGAAGACGTGCAGGCACACAGCCAGACAGTGTCATGGGGAAAAGCAGGTGTGGAACTTTAATGTAGCTGTCCTGAACTGTCCTGATACCATGAGTGAGGTGAGCCCGCCCGTCCAGCTCCATGAACCACACACACCAAACTGGGCTGAGAACTCTGCAGTCGTAATTCAATTCATTCAGTTGTATAGACTGAGCTCCACAGAGAACCTGGATGATGTCTGTGCCTGTTGGAAACATTTAATTAATGGACCGCAGTCCCAAAATAGAGCTTTTCTTTTTCTTTTTTGACAGCCTAATTCATTGGAGCAAGCTCATTGACTGTTCAACATTCCAAAATCATCTGCTAAGAGACAAATAACAAAGATGACCCCGGAGAGACTGCGGAGCGCCAGTGTACCTGTGCGGATTCTCCATTCCCCGTCCACTCACACGCTCCGTGCCATTTCACGTGCCACTTCTCCGTTTCTCTTTTCCCTTCGGAATCAAGCTTTCAGCAAGTCTCATTTTCTGCTTATTTTCCACCCTCCGTTTTTCCTCCTTTCTCCCTGACCAAAAAATGCTATATAGCAGACAGACTCATTCATCCCCAGAACCTTATCAGGGGGAGCATATGTTTCTTTTCTTTGAGGTCAGATTAACTATCCCTTATATGCAACAAAAAGAAGAAATATGCACTGGCAGCAAATTCTCTTATGGTAAACCGTCATTTCTATCCACTGTGTTAAGCCAATTTAACATGCTTAAACATGCCTTTTGTCACCACCAACAAAAGCAAAAGGCAGCTGAACTCTGGTTAATAAATCATTTTCTGAGGCAGAAAGACTGCTTGGGAAATAGGATGCCAGACGTTTGAGTCTATTCTCTGGAGAGTGCTAGTCATGAGTTCACCCAATTTCCTCATGATTAAAACTGTTTTAACAAAAGACATTTTAAAGAGCACCAGGAGTAACTAAATTTAAAACAAATTCTCTAAGTAGTTGAGGCAGACTTTGTATTTGCAGAAGGGTTTATTGGATAAATTATTTTCCACAGAGAAGAATGAGTAATCGGGAGATATTATTATAGAGGTTATTTTAAGAGAATATGAGCTCTATGAAATGTTAGCGTATATATTTCAAACCTGTGCTCCAAACTTCAACCTTTCCTATTTGAGCTCCCATTTTTATTAATTTAAATTAAAGGTATTCATCATTCATTCACTAGCCTAAAGAATATTGTAAAGAATTTGAATTTACCATAAAAGACAGAATATCTCAGCCTACGCAAAGACATGGGGGATCAACTTGAGATGTTAACCAACCAAAAAAAAAAAAAAAAAAAAAAAGGGAGAAAGAGAGAAACAAGGCCGGGAGGAGAGAGGGAGGGTAAGCCTCTGGAAACAATATGTTCCCGTTAAATGGCCATATACGTGTTTGACATACACAAAAGTATGATGACAATTAGGGCAAAACCTTCCCCTTCCCAAATGTCAGGTTCTAGTTCGACTAACTCTAATTATCACTGCCAAATGTTTGCAATGAAAGCATAAGCAGAACTATTCACATTCTTGTAGTTAATTTTATTACACTGTGAAAAAAGTTGCTGCCTTATCCATTCATTTATATTAGGTAGTACACACATTCATTTCAGGTGGAACATTTTCAGGTCAGGTGACACATTTAATTTCATCTCAAGTGTTCCGGGATGAATTTTCCAGGCCTGACTTTTATCTTCTCCACCCACCCAGCTGCTACATGACTTTTAGAGCTTGGAGATGCTTCCAAACGCTGAGCAAAGGGGAGTAAAGGTTTTCACTTACTATTGCTTTTGAATACATAGGTGCCACTGTATGCAGAGTCTCGTACTGAGGTGCTTACTGATGAATGCAGGGGAGTGACAGCCAACCCTGGCCAGATAGCATAGGCATCTCCAACCTCTGAAAATCGCATTGTTTCCTGATCAGATGTGTAACATTGCAAAACATCACCGTCCATATGGACACAGAGGAAAACTTGATTGAATGGCTGTTAAGGAGCTAGAGAATGCCATGATTTGAATTTTCACAGTCAGCAGACACATATAACAAATCTTTGGCTACTCTATAGCTTGCTACGCGCTGTCTTTATACAAATGCTTTAGCCTTAAAATAATGAAGTTGCTAATTTAGCTAAATGTGGTTATAATAGTGGTAACATTTATGTGCCAGTTACTGTGCAAAATGCTAAACATTCGTTATTTCTCTTTTACATAAGAATGCTGAGTTGCTAGAGCAAATGATTTTGCAGGTCCTTTGTGACTGTATTTTCACTTAGCTTTCTGGATGTTTGTAGCTATTGTCATATTCTGCCTCCCCTAAAGCCTTAGAATAACTAACTTCACAGAGGATTTTTTTGTGTGTGAAAATTGTAGTGAACTTTTAATAAAATATTGTTGGTAAAAGGAGCTTTGTATTATGGAAAGCACTGTGCAAATGATGATCATTTATTTACCTACTTATCCATCCATCCATTCATTTATTCATCTACTGCTTTGTTCTACTAAAAAAATGAAAACATCTTAGTCAGCAAAATGCTATTTTACCCAATCTTTGGTTTCAGGTGCCAGATTGACTTCTCATGTCCTGTCTAACAGCAAAGGGGGAATGACATTGATTATAACCTTACTCTTTTTAAAATTATATCTTGTTAATCCAAATGTAATCTATACCTGCCAGATCTTTTCTGATTACTTTCTCAGGTGTGTTTTAGACACAAATACTAAAAACAGATCAAAACTTCCCAGCATTTATCAATAAGATGCTTGGTTTAAAATGACTTTTAATAATTTAGTGATACGTCCTTCATTTTCTCCCAGCTTCCTAATAAAGTGTGGAAAAGAAACATCATTCATTCATGTCAATATTCCAGAGAAAATAATAAATTAAATGTAAGTGCATGTGACACCCTACATAATCAAGTGCAATTTACTCCAGGCATGCAAAGATGGTTTAATACTAGGAAATATGTCAGAAAAAAACAATCCTATCATCATTTCAAAAAAGAACAAGGAAAAGGAGCATCCACAGCCAATAAAAACAGTAATGTTTAAACATTTACCACGGTATATTCCAAATATCTTTTTTGAAACATAAAGCTTATCACATCACTCTCTTGCTAAAATTTTTCCAATGGTTTCAGATATACTTAAGTTAAATTCTGAAGTCCTAAAAGGCTTTTCATGATTTAACTTCAAAGTATCTCTTTGATTGAGTTTCTTAATCACTTTTCATCTCATTTTTCGGAGCTGCTCCTAAGACCCAACATAGTTCTACCCAATTTAAGGCTTTGGACTTAATGGTCTCCTGCCTGAAAAGCCTTGCCTTTGTATTTTCATATAACTTTGCCTCCTCACTTCATTCATATTTCTGATCAAGAAACACTTCTTAAGGAAGCTTCCTGGTCTTGCTGTGGTCTTGCTGTGGGAAATGATCTTCTTTCTCCCTCCCCATATTAAAGTACTTCTCAATCCTCTTTTATTTTCTTTAAAACATGTCTGTAAATAGGAAATTATGTTTTATGTTTATATATTATCTGCCTGCCCCAATAACATATATGGCACATGCGAGATGTGCAATAAATATAAGCTGAATGAAGGGTAAATATGAGTTGTATATGTGCCATGATGAGAATGAGGACCTGTTGTTTAAGCCTCTCAATGTGTGGTACTTTGTTGTAGCAGTTTAAGCTAACTCAGACAGTTAGTAAAACAGACAGAAGACGCCATCAAGTCATGATGAAATTGTTCATTGTCAAGTTACACATTGAACTTAAGGACATAAAGGATATAACCTTTTGAATTTCTATAAAGTTTAAATTCAAAAAATGCAAATGATTTATGTTAAACTTATTTAATATTAAGTTCATGTGTTTATATACTACCAGACCCTTTAAGGGTAGGAATAAAAATCTATATTTTAAGACATACAAATCAACATTTTACACTGGGCACATAAAAATCTTCTAAACCCAGTAACTCCAAAAACCTACTCAAAGAAGTATTCAAATATTGTAGTTTAAAGATATTCAGTGCAATCCAATTCACAATAGCAATGGCTAAACAAAGTCATAATTTAAGGTATATTTTTTATAATGGAAGCACACAAGTAACAAATATCACGTTTTAAAGAGCAATGCCACATAAAGTCAGTTAACATACAAATAATTAGGCTCGGCGCCTGTGGCTCAATCAGCTAAGGTGCCAGTCGCGTACACCTAAGGTGGCGGGTTCGAATCTCCAGCCCGGGCCCGCCAAACAACAATAATGGCTGCAACCAAAAAATGGCTGGGCGTTGTGGCGGGTGCCTGTGGTCCCAGCTACTTGGGAGGCGGAGGCAGGAGACTCACTTGAGCCCAGGAGTTGGAGGTTGCTATGAGCTGTGATGCCATGGCACTCTACCCAGGGG
>CAUYQV010030050.1:0-46760 GCA_963574575.1 Galagoides demidoff | reverse complement strand
CCACCCTCCCGGGGATGCCTCCTCTCCACTGTGGGTCTCTGCTGCCGCCTGCTCAGCCAGCAGTGGCTCAGAGGTGGGTCCGGCATTGCTGCCCCTTTGACAGACGCCACCCCCGTGCCATCCCTGTTCCATCCTCCCTGCCCTTCCCTGGCTTTCTTGGCTTTTGTTTGTGTTTCTCTTCCCATTCCACAGAGGCAGGGACAGAGGAAGGCCAGCAGAGGGCAAAGGGCAGTGGAGCTGGAACCAGGAGCTGGAGGAATGTTCGTGTGTGACTTTAGGCAAAGGGCAGACATCGGTGTTCCCCCTGTGGCCGGGCCGGATCACCTGTGCCAGAACCCCCGTGCCTGGGCTGTGCCAGTGCTGGTGCCAGGGCAGATACAAAGAAGGGGACTCTGTCCGGGCCTTTAGGACGGCCTACTGAGCCATGATGTCATTATGTTCCTCTGGTACTTGCACACACATTCAGAAAACTGGATGGATGTCTAGATAGACAAGGGGAAAGAAAACCACTGTAATAAAGACATCAATCTTCTAGACCACAGTATCCAATAAAAGTCTTCCATGGACACTGAAGCAGAATCATTTTTTCCCAGAACTCACCTTCACGGCTTCCGCAATGAGGTGTATGTCTCTCCACAGTGGGGTGAAGTAAGGAAGTAACCCAAGGCTGTGTTTTTTTGTTTTTGTTTTTCTGCTGCCAAAGTCCATGTAACTGCTGGATCCTATGCATAGTAAAAATGGTTTTAACCAGATGAATAACAGGCAGGAGACACGCAACACAAACCAGAGAATTTTAAACCGAGCTTATTCCTAAGTGCAGTGAAGCCAAAGCAAAGCCCATTCCTACCCCTGGCCTCCCATGTTCTCTGCTCCCGTACCCATCCCTTTCTGACAACTCGGCTGATTTATCTAAGACCTATGCTGCTTCACAGTAATTTGAAAACAAATGAGAAATCTCCTTCCTGTTTTCCAGAGGTGATTAAATCCAAGAAGCCTTAGGAATGTCAAGGTAGGACGATGTAAGCCAGGGTTCTGAGATGGGCATGTCTGGGAGAAGTATGGTAAGTTCATTCTTTCCCTTTTTTGTCCATCAATACAGGTGGGAGCTGGCTTTGGTCCGTTGCATAAAGCCCAGTGACCAGTGCATAAATCTGCTATTCAGTCTCAGAAAAACTCTAGGATCTAGCACCAGTGGAGGGATTGCAGCGACACTGGTGTTTCAAAGGGCCTAGAAAAGCCAGAAGTCCTGCCTGCCCGGCCCCGGTGCCCTGCCTTACAGGCTGTGCGTTTGCCTCCGTTAGCACAGCAGGCTAAACTTTCCCTCGCTCAGAGTCGACAGGACATGATTTGTTCCCTTTTGGCTGTGTCAGTTCTGCAAACCAGATACCAGAGTCTGCAAGCTCAGGAGAGCCTGCCTTGCTGGAACACCATTTGTTTGGACAGGACAGGCCACTAAGGCGTTTTCATCTCTTTAAAGCTCCCAGGGCAGAGAGCATATTTGAGGAATTCCTTTTTTCAAAGATTTTTTTTTTTTTTGCCCCTTCCAACATTTTGTTTAAGAGAAAATGAGATGTCTATCTTCTGTTTCCTTATTTTTTTTCAGGAAAGCAAAGGGTTGTTGACTTCCTCCTCTCCCCTCCCTTCCTTCCTTCTTCCCGAAGGTACTCATCTGAGAAAAAGAGAACGAAGTATTGTTCCTGTTCTCTTTCTTAAGTCATTTGAAACACTGTCCCTGCGAGTTCTTTAAGTTCCTTGTAATCTGTACACAAGAGAAAGAGGGAGAGAGAGAGAGGGAGAGAGACAAAGAAAGCAGGGATCAGGTAAAGGATTGGGGCTGCTTCAGCCATTCAGACCTCAGGAGCTGGTAAGTTACCCATGCAATCATTTCTGCTTCCATTTCAATGTCCCTGGGACGGATACTGATGTGGGCATCTTCAACAGAAAATGCCTGGCTGGGTGAAGTCTTTAATCAAAGGCTATGACTGATGGATGGCCCAGAATTTAAGCTTATACTTTTTTTTTTTAAAAAGAGAATAATGATGCTTTGCAGAGCTGAGGCTGCCAGAACTGGAAATAGAATTGCCCTGGGGCTAAGGAGGATACTGTGTTAAACCTGAATTTTGGCACAGATAAGGCAGCCAGGTTAACCAGGAGCCAGGGGAGTGAGGTGTGTGGCGTGTTCCACTGGAGAGTTCACTCTTCCTCAGCTCTGTGTCCTGGGAATCTCACCAGGGTGTCTGTTCAGAACTGTGGTTTGCTCTGGACTGTTTTGTTACATGTTGTCTGAATTGAGGTGCCCTTCTCTCGTTCTTTTTTTATCCATTGAGCATCTCCTCAAAAAAAGAACTATTAATTTGTGACTATTATTCTGCATCACTGGAAAAAGGGAATGTCACTTTGAAATAATACTGTGTGGTGGGGTGGTGGTGGTGGTGGTGGGAGGGTTGTGTGTGTTCAGGCTCCACAGGTGGGTTCAGTGTAAATTTATTATTTGCTGTCAATGAAAGATATCGTCTACCTAAGAAGGCAGAGATTTGGGGGCATATGGCTTTATTTTTGGAAAACAACGTATGACTAGAATGGGAAGATAAAGATTGATCGCTTGTGTCATTAGCAGGGGGAAACTAAGCTATAGATGCAATTGAAAAATAATTCGCCCCGTGCCTGGTTTTCCAAGCACCAAATAGAGTCCAATTGCAAGGTAGGCAAATTCACACACACAACTAATTTTTATAAGTCTATTAAAGCCATTAACTTTGTCAGAAAAGATAATGTTACCAAGACCTCATCATGGCAAGCCAGAAGGGAGCTAAGATTATATTGTCAAAAACAGGCCAGCAAGAGCACTCTGAAAGGCTGTGTGTGTGTTTACTAATGTGAATAATTTGTGAAAGGCAATGGCCATGCATATTTTGAAAAAAATATTCATATCTATTACATTTGCTGATTGAAATGACTGGGCTGTGACAAGTATAACAGTAACTGGACTTATTATTTTTATATTAATTTGGCCAGACTATGCTTTAGCCACAACCGAGTAATTCATCTTTGTTCACAACTGAGCCATCATCTTAATATGGATAAGGAAATATTACAGAGCTACTGGAGTGCTGGGCAGGTTTGGTTCCATTCGTCAGACCTCCTTTCTCTTCTCCTTTTTGCAAGAGACTTTCCTTAGGAGCCCCATAAAATGTAAGAGAGATGTGATTAGCGTTTGCCTGCTTGAGGATGCAAAATTATTCTAATAACAGCTGAAAGCTTTATTATTCTAAATAATAATAGCTTCCCTATCATCTACCCTTGCCACCCCATCTTCATGGATCTTCAGGTCAAAGGGTAGCCGGGGCTGATCATCTCGGGCATTATTGCATAATTTATCAGCGATCGTGGCCCCAGAAGAAAACTCAGGGCTGCGATCTTGATTTGCTTCTTTCAGTTTCATTTCTCTTGATAATGTGTTTAATTTGGTGCCCAATTAAAACATCTAGGAATACTCTCTAGTTCTGGTTATTGCATAAAAGCATCAAATGCGATAAGAAACAAATGATAGCCGAGTCTTTGAACTAAAGACAAGGAAGGTAAAATGCGGGAAGGCCCATGACTCAGAAAACAGCCCCACTGCTGCATGATCCTCACTGTGGCTCGGGGTGAAGGAGCTGGGGCTAGGCGGTTTTCTTTAAAAGACAACAAAAACATATGTTCAAAGTTTCCATTCAAGTTAAGACATTGCCATAAGAATATTTGTTAGATTGGGGGTGGCGGGGCGGGGGTGGGGGGGATCTTTAGCTACTGGAAGAAAAAAGCCATTCCCTGGTGTAAGTGGCTTCTGCTCAATCTATCTTTTCTCAACTCCAAGGAGTGAGCTGGCATTTGTGGAAACTTCCAGTAGATGATTCTTCTTTGGGGTCATCAGAGGCTCTTTTGTGTTATCACTGGGGGAACTCCAGTTTGGAATGATCCAGAATTTGACACACACACACACACACACACGCACGATTTCATTAATTAACTTCTGCTGAAACTGTACACATAACTACGTTACAAATTTAATTTTAAAAAATTTTAGAATGTGAGTCCTGGAGGTCTGCGTGCTGGGATCTGAGAAGACGGCACAGGCTCTGTTGTCGTGCAGATTGGGGTTTCAATTCCAGCTTTGTCGCTGATCAGCGGCCTCACTTAGCTCAGGTGTGTAAACTGAGTCTCAGTGTCCCCAAATGTAAAAATTGCATCAGTACAATAGGGTTGTTGTGAGGATTAAATATGGCTATTGATAGAAAATAGTTAACACAGTTCTTGGCAAACAATAGGAGTGAATCGATATCAGGTGTAATTTTTAAAGTTATGTGTTAACACTTGAGAGTACTATATTTTTTAATATAGTGAATAGAATGAGGTTCGTATAATTTGTGTCATTATTCTTGCTTAATACTATACCAAATATTGATTAGAACTAAACTTATTTCTCTAAGCTTTAGAGTCAGGTACATAGTAAGTGAAGACATTTGAACGCTGAATTCTTGTAAAATAAAAGAAAGTGGAGTCCAATGCCTTGGTAGTCATCTTTGCTGCAGAAATGCTAGAGTTAGCTTTGTCAAATGCCAGTATATAATAGAGCTCTATGCAGGGGAATGTTTGCCTGGGATAAAAGTTTACAGTTTGAATGAGTGTGTGAACAGATCTTAATTGCATGGCAGACATTTCTCCCTTTCACCTACTTCCCCCAGCTCTCAAGCTCTGTGTCACTGGTGACCTTTTCCCTTGGCTGTGGAGGACTATAGACACTTCTTTTGGAGAGCACGGTGTCTGTGCCATGACTCAGGCAGAGAGAAAAGAACTTGAAGTGACATATTCTCCCCACACCCAGGGCTGAGCAGACTTGGAGTTCTGTCTTCAAATGCTCTGGCGGTGAGCCATTCCCCCTCACACAGATACACAGAAGACCGTCTCACCGTGGGGTGGGTGTGTGTGGTACCTGATCAACCCAATGGCTATTTTTCTCTTACTCTAAACTTTAAAACTTATGTGCCCATGAGTTTGTCAAGTAATAGTGATAATTTCATTTAGGGCTTAGTTAAACATTCCTTCACTTTCTGAAAGCAAAAAACCACCACAAATCTACCACTAATATCCTTTATCTTTATAACCACGGAGGTGCACTTGTTAGCATAGAGGCTGTCAGGCAACAGAGGCTTTTTTGGACACTCAGCCTTAGGGGAGTAAATCGGTGCCTTTTTATGTGGTGCATGCGGCAGAGACAAGACAAGATGGGGAGTCAGAAGCCTTCCGTGTTGATGCAACCTCTGTACTCCTTGTATGCAGGATTTGAAGAGTTTCTTTACTTGTTTGGGTCTTTCTGGTTTATGAAACAGTGGGATGTGATTTTCAAGGTGGTTTCTGTGTGACGGCATCAATCAGAGCTCACCTGCGGGGGCTAGTTTACATGGATGAGTGCAGAATCCTGCTGCGGACATCCTGTCCTTCTCCGAAATGGATCGCCAGTGTCCTCTCCGCCTTCTTCAGGATGACACTGATGCTACTGTAAATATATGTCCTCAGAGCCAGGCTTTTATTTATTTTTTCTTTTCTTTTCTTTTTTTGAGACAGAGTCTCAAGCTGTTGCCCCGGGCAGGGTGCTGTGGCATCACAGCTCACAGCAACCTCAGACTCTTGGATTTAAGCGATTGTCTTGCCTCACCCTCACCATCCCAAGTAGCTGGGATGCCAGGCACCCACCACAATGCCCAGCTATTTTTTGGTTGTGGTTGTCATTGTTGTTTGGCAGGCCCGGGCTGGATTCGAACTTGCCAGCTCCAGTATATGTGGCTGGCGCGGAGACCAGAGCCAGGCTTTTAAGTGGAATTCCTACTCAGTACTGGATGTTCTCTCTAGAAGTTAGTTTGGAATTTATCAATTGTTATCCTAGAAGCTATTAGTATTATGGAATAAGGAATGTCTTAGCAATCTGATGATATGATCAATGTTCTATATAACCACATATAAATCATAGAAAGATTGATTATAGATCAATATATTTCACAATTCAATACAAACAGCATTTTTTAATGCGTGCATCTCTGTATTATTTGCATCTTATAATGAGCATATATTCTGGGAACAGGTCTTGGTCTCACCTGTTCAGACCAAGGCGTGTAAAGACAACAAATACATTGGTGTGTATTCTTGGAAACAGTAGCCCAATAATGCTGGTCTTTTTGACTATTCCAATACCAAACACATTTATATAAAGCAGTGATATTTAGATAAAGCACTTTCTTAGGTGCTGTGTGCAGAATGTAAGTTCACCAGAAAGTGGGCTCCATGAGGATAGGGATTTTGTTCATTCACCACTATACGCCCAGAGACTATAATACCACATAGTGGCTGATAGATGCATAAGAAATATTTGCATCTATTAATTCATAATAGATGAATTAATGAATAAGTGGGCTGCACAGTGAAAGATGCTAACTTTATATAACACCAAATGAAGTAGCTAATGACTAAAGAAGTTAAGCAAACAGTTTTGGAAGGTAGATAATGCCAAATTGCCAGTTAGATTTATTCCTCACCGGACCTGACTGAGATTACGCCGCTTGTTTTGCCGCTGTGTGCCTGGGGCTGGTACAGGCGTGTTAAGCTGTCATCCTGGTCAGTACTCCCCGCCCACTCGTTCATGGGAGATTAGCGTTCACAAGATAGACAAACAGAAAAGACTGCGGTTGCATTATATTTGCCATTTATTTTCTGGGTAGATGATGGGTTAGCACATTGTTCTTGGAGAGAGAGATCATTTGTTTTTCCTTGACAAAAAGATCTGTGAGCCAGGATTTAGCCTTGCAGGAAATGCTCAGTGCTCTCTGGTTTGTTAGAGGCAACAACCGTAAATCCAAGTTAAAGGAACGCCAGTTAGACTGAGTTTACAAAACACCAAGGGGTGAATTCGGGGAGAGAAATGTGATAGCCTTGTTGAGCACAGCACCCTTTCTTTATTTAATTAAAAGTGAGGGAGCCAGCCAAATACCAGATGGAGGCAGTTTTGCATTTATTTGGCAAATTTAAAGTGGTAAATATAAATGCCTAATAACAAATTGGGATTCTGGATGATGCTGAGTATGTTGGGGTCCAAGGTGTCTGTTGTTACTAGTAGAAACTGAAAAAGCTTCTCTCTGTTCACATTGAGAAGGTCGATCTCTTCAGCGTCAAGTCCCAGGGGCCCATGGAGGAAATTTGGACTATTCTCTCCTTTTGCTTTGATGTAGTATGGCTTCCCTTGGACCCCATTCTATGGTGGCCACTAAGTCTAAATGGGCGAATGATTTACCACCACCAGTGACACATGCAGGGAGGAGTCACTGCCAGGTTTGGGGCCTCCTAAGAACTGTATATCCATCAATTCACTTAACCCTCCCATTCGAAGAAGTGCTTCATTCTCCTCACGTGGGAGATGAAGAAAGGCAACCACCTTGCTGAACAGATTGACTGAAGTAAATGATTTGCACATGGTCATTAAATGGATGTTGCTTATTTTCAGGTTTCCTATTAAGGGCAAAAAGTATCATCTGTAGCTAATAATTAAGTATCCTCTAAGGCAGCACCCATTTAACGTGCCTTAAGGACCAGCAGCATGACATCACCTAGAAGCTCCTTAGAAATGCAGAGTCCCAGGCCCCGGCCCAGACTTACTTGGTCAGAATCAGATTTTAACAAGCTCTCCAAGGGATTCAGTTGCACGTTCGGGTGTGAGCAGCACTGCCTTGGATTTTGACCTGCTACACACAGATTGATCCCAGACTTCAGGGCCCTATTCCAAGGAGTTACAAAGCCATTTGTTAACTTTGACTTAGCCGGTGATAACGCAGTTCCCTATTAGACAGTGGCATCATTAGACAAGTCTCAATTCTATTCAGCACTCAGCAACATGTGGCCTGACTTCCGTGGTCTCCCCGGCAAGTTAACTGCACATCATGAAATCCTGACACTCTCAGAGAGGAAAGGGCCAGGGTATTAGTCTTCAGGTGTGTTCTGAGCACCAATCAGCAGAGTTACCTGGAGCATATTTCTAGGCCTTGGCCCACATCTAACAAATCTGGAGAAGGGACTGTGGTACTGCCTATTACCCAAGATCCTGGGTCAGGGTAAAGAAGTCTCTGGGGACAGCAGGGATGAGTAGTTTGTGTACAAAAAATTAACTTTTCTTTAATAGCTTGAAAGTATTTTAAAACAACAGTGCACACGTGCAAGAGAAAGAGCACACCAGAGGTCTTTCTTCCAGGAAGCTGAGGTTCTCTGCCAGCCTCTTCCCTCAAGTGCTTGAGAACGCAGGCCAGAGACCCTGCTGTCTGCCCTGTGTCTGCCTCAGGGAAGAGTGGGAGGACCCTGTGCCCCAGCCCCACAGCCAAGGAGGAGATGCCAGCGCACACACCTCACTCTTCCCAGTTAGAAGTTTCCTTTGCACTGGGGACTCACCGTTCTCACTTAGAACAGAAATCAAGAGGGGACTATTGTTGGAGGGGTGGGGGAAGGAAGCAGGGCAGGAAGGGAGTGAGGGAGAGGACTGGAATAGCCTCTGGTGTGTGTGGCTGAGCACAGCAGGCCTTGGCCTGGAGAGAGCCAGCAGCTTCCCGCCTGTCACCGGGCTCTCTGGCCTGCTTCCTCGGACACCCAGGGAGATGAGGGATTTTATGTTTTCCGCAGTCTTGGGGAACACCCACTGCAGTAGTGTCCCCCACTCATTTCTTGTTGACTGTTTTTCTGGTCCAGGCATTTTCTTCCCCTAGTAAGTGGGGCGAGCTTCCCCTCCTCTCTACTGCCAAAGAACTTTTTCAGTTAAAAGAAAGCATGAACGGGGGTCTTCCAGCATTATTCTAAGAGAAGTATTTACTGAGCACTTCCCAAGTGCTAAGGAACACTATATTTAACCAATTTGGGGTTCCTGGGGTGCTAGAACTTGAATTCTTAAAGGACCATGCAAAAAGTTTTAAGAGGTAACTAGTAGGTATATCCAGGATTTCTCCACCTCTTACTTGGTTTTCAGAGAACTGGACAAGGAAAGACTTTTCTGAGCATCAGAGCATCATCTCTCGACACTCAGGAGATATCCAATGATGCAGCCAGCAAGGGGGAGCCTCCAGCACAGTCCACAGCCCTCTGGCACCGCAGTGAAGGCACAGCACCCTCACCTGGCTCAGGTTGGGTCAGGGTCTCCAGGGACAGAGGAGTTCTTATCTGCAGCATGGGCTGCAGATCTGAACAGGGATATGGAGAAGGAGCAGAGAGCCCAGATTTAGGGAAAGAAGGTGCAGCTCAATTCTGAAGCATTCTGAAGAAGTGCAATCCCATTCGGCATGTCTTCACAGCCTCCGTGTGCTCAGACACATCCCACTGTTTAGTGTGACTTCCATTGGCTCCTTTTCCCCTTCTGAGTCTTCTACAAGAATTTCAGCAACACGTACATGTAGTTGGGAAGGACATTTAGTGGTAAACAAATCCCATCTCAGACTGATTTGGACATAAAATGTATTTGTTTTTCAACCAGTATGAATAGTTTGGGGAGAGGAGTTGGTTTACCTAACGAAGTGCTATCTATTATGCATATGGTACACGTGCCTTACGCTTGTACCCAACTCATACACTATCTAAAATTACTGGCTCTTATAAAGGAGTAAGAGTCAGGGAGTTAGCTCCAAATTCTCTATTTGACTCAAGAATGTAGTATCTGATTTTCAGTCCCTTTCACTTCCAAACAGATTAACTGTCGCAATTATAGTTTTCTTAGAGATGTTTAAAAAAGTTTGAATATTGTTAGCCAGTGGCAGCAGGGAGAAAGTGAGAGAAAATTTAAGGAAACTGAAATAATTCAGAAAGGATTTCATGTACTTACTGTGTGTCGTTCTGAGAATGCAAGTCATACAGGAAAGAGTGCTACACGTGGAGTGAGAGAACAGGTCTGAGTGTGCTTACTGACACGCGAGCGGATTCACAGGTTGCTGAGTCCAAACGCGCATGGGAATCTAGCATATGATAAAAATGGCATTGCATAGAAGAGGGGAAAGTTGGATTATGTAATTAATAATGTTGGGACAACCCGGTAGCTATTTGGGGGAAAAAAGAACTTATACCACAACTTAATTTCTTAAGTTAAAATGAATTCTAGGTAGATCAAAGACTTAAAATGTTAAAAATAAAAACACACTGTGAATCCAAAATTCTACTAAAAAAATTGTCTCAAAAAATAAAAACACAAAAATACTAGAAAAAAAGAGATTTTTTTTTTTTAAATTGCAGAGTAGGAAAGGTCTTCCTAGTTTTACCCAGAAGACTTAACATTTATTGTACATTATCACATTAAAACAAAACGCTTCTGCAGGGTCAAAACTCAATAAACAAAATCAAAAGACCCACAAAAAATTAGGGCAAAGCCTTGGCTATGTGCATCACAAAGAGCTTACTGGGAACAGAAATGTGAGCAAATCACATAAACACACATGAACGCAAAATGAAATATAGTTGGCTCTTAAACATGTAGAAAATAACAGATACTCAGCCTAATTCATAATAAGAAAATGCAAATTAAAAAGACGAGATACCAATTTTTATCTACTTGATTGGCAAAGGCAAAACATTCCTTAGCACACTTGTTTCAGGGGCTCTGGAGAGTGTTTTCAGATGTTTCTGGGGTGATTGTGAATTAGCAAAACTTTCTACAGAGAGCATTTTGTGGATGTGTACCAAGTAACATCGGCTCCTCTTGAAATGTATCCTACAAATAGGAGATGCAAAAAGACATCTGTATCATATAATATATCTGCAACAGCATTATTTGGAACAGAAAAGAAATTAGAAATAGAACAATTGTCCACCAATAACATATCGGTTACATTAAGTCCAGGACATATGCACAATGGAATATTATGCAGTCCTAAAAAATGAGGGAACAAAATAGCATCTATAAATGAACTCCAGGTATATGTTCAGTCTGGCAAAGGTGCAGAGGTAGGGCAGTCTGTTCAACAAAATGGTACTGAAACAATTCAATGTCTATATACAAAAGAAAAAAATGACGGTTGGCTCTTCCCTCCCACTATACACGTACATTAACTCAATCATAGACCTAATAGAGTTAGGACTAGAACATTTCTAAAGGGGAACAAAGGAGAAATCTTTGTAACTTTGTTCTTTTAATTTTTTTTTTTTTGAGGCAGAGTATCACTATGTTGCCCTCAGTAGAGTGCTGTGGCATCACAGTTCACAGCAACCTCTAACTCTTGGGCTTAAGCAGTTCTCTCTCTCTCTTTTTTTTTTTTTCAGTTTTTGGCTGGGGCTGGGTTTGAACCTGCCACCTCTGGCATATAGGGCCAGTGCCCTACTCCTTTGACCCACAGGCACCACCCTTAAGCAGTTCTCTTACCTCAGCCTCCCAAGTAGCTGGGACTACAGGAGCCCCCCACAATGCTTGGCTAGTTTTTTGTTACAGTTGTCATTGTTGTTTACCAGGCCTGGGCTGGGTTAGAACCTGCCTGCCTTGGAATATGTGGCCAGTGCCCTCTGAGCTATGGGCACCAAGCCTCTTTTAATTAAAAGAGACAGAGTCTTACTTTGTCACCCTTGGTAGAGTGCCGTGGTGTCACAGCTCACAGCAACCTCAAACTCTTGGGCTCAAGCAATCCTCTTGCTTCATTTTTCATTTTTAGAGACAAGATCTCACTCTTGCTCAGGCTGGTCTCAAACTCCTGAGCTTAAGCAATCCACCCGTCTTGGCCTTCCAGGGTGCTAGGATTACAGGTATGAGCCACCATGGCAAATCTTTATAACTTTGTTTAGGCCATGACTTAGTTATGACACAAAGTACACAAATAATTAGTGAAAACATTAATAAGTCAGACTCCAACAAAATGAAAAATTTTGCTCCTTGATAAAAGGACACCATAATGAAAAGAAAAAGACAAGCCACAAATTAGGAGAACATATTTGCAAAACATATGTCTAATAAAGGACTTATTTCTAGAATACATAACTCTTTTTTTATTAAATCATATCTGTGAACATTAATGCTATCATGGGGTACAGAGTGCTGTTGCTATATACAACTTGAAATACTTTCATCCAACTGGTTAACATAGCCTTTATGTCATTTTCTTAGTTATTGTGTTAAGACATTTATATCCTACATTTAGAGAGATTCACATGTACCCCTATAGGATAAAACATAGGCGTAATCCCACCAATCACCCTCCACCCATCGTTCCCCCCTCCCATCCTTTCCCTCTCCCCTTTCCCTATATTCTTGGGCTAAAATTGGGTTGTAGTTTTCCTATGAAAGCTGTAAATTAGTTTCATAGTAGGGCTGAGTACATTGGATACTTTGTCTTCCAACAATTGGGCGAACAACCCAATTTTAAAATTAGCAAAAGTTTTGAATAGATACTTACACACACAAAAAGATATAAAAATGGCAAAATAAGCACACAGAAAGTTGCACAATACTATTAGCCTGTGAAAATGCAAACTAAAACCATGATGAAATGCCATGATACACTTAGTAAAATGATGAAAACCAAAAATATAAAGAATACTACATGTTGGTAAGGATGTGGAGAAACTCCCACATTGCTGGTAGGAATATAGAAGGCTACTGCTACTTTGAAAAACAGTTTGGCACCTTCTTAAATAGTTAAGTATACATTTACCATACCTCGAGGCAATTTTACTTCTGGATAACTATGCTTAAAAATTGAAATCAGAAGTCTACATGAAGACTTGAAAACAAATGTTCACCACAGTGTTATTCATAATAACCCCAAACTTTGGAAACAATCCAAAGTTTCATAAGTTGGTGAGCAGATAAACAAAACGGGCATAACTACACAATGGGATAACTACTCAACAATTATAAAGGAAATACTGGTATATGCAACGACACAGATGAATCAAAATCATCATGCTGAATGAAATCGTTGGACACAAAATTATTAAGGGAATCAGACACGCAATAAGTATTGAATTATTTCATTTATATGAAATTTCTAAAAGTACAAAACTATAGAGACAGAACGCAGACAAGTGATTTTCTGGGGCTCGGGGTGGGAGCAAGGATAGACTGCTGGAGGCTTAAAGAAACTTTCTGGAGTGATGAAATTATTCCAAAATCAAATTTTGATAATAGTTACACAAATGTATACATTTTCTAAAAATGTCACAATGCATATTTTAAAAAGCATGGATTTTATATTATCTAAGACCTCAATAAAGCTATTTAAAATAATTTGGAAAAACATAAAGAATGGGGCAGCTCTACATATCTGATACAGGGGCAATCTCCAGCCTGTAAAATAAAAAAGCCAAGGCGTTCTCATTGTATAGAGAGTCATCATTTTTGTCTTTAAAAAAGTGTCTTTTTGATATGTACAGAATATCTCTGGAAGGATGCAATAGATTTATTTATTAATTATTATTAATAACAGATTCTGGTTAATGGCACACACATGTGCGGGTGCAAGAGAGTGGAGAAGGAGAGACAGGGAGGAGTCTTCTGAGACCCAGGTCATACCAGTCCTGTGACAGTGGACAAAGGTCTGAGCCTCTGTAAAATGAAGGAGTTGGACCAGTTGATCTCTAAGTGTATTTCTGATTTCAAGTTCCATGCTCTGAGAATTTCTTTAAGGATGATTATTGGTATTCCTCTTGTCTTTTACCTGCCAGCATGTCACTAAATGCCACATATAAAGCCACAAGCAAAGGCTTTATTCCTTCTCACTCACTTGCCTCTCTGTTGACTGAGTGCCTATCCTCTTGGCAACATATAAAATGTGAGTGTCAGCCAGGGTGAGATGGCATCCCAGAAGCCCGGGGAAAACATGGCAAGACTTTATACAGGAGTGGTTATGACACCTACAGCAACCTCATCTGCTGGCAGTGTGACCCTGGCAGTTTACCTCTTTTTTCCATCTACCTGATAGGTATAAGGTAGCATCACCCTCTTTGGGTGGACATTAAGAGTGATAATTCACGTCATTGCTTAGCACAGTGCGGGCCTCATAGTAATATTCAATACACTGTTAGCCCTGTTACTTATCCATTTCAACAGCCCTGCTCATGGGACCAGGAGCTTTTCCGAGGCTGAGTGGAAAGAGAGGCATCTAAGCAGACTGTGGATTCCCTGCTCACAGTTGTAATGAGCCACAGCCTTCGAGCTAGAATAGCTTGTTTTTTCAACCTAACAACCCAAAAGAGGAGGCTAGAATAAATTCCGCTGCCTCCAAGTGAATACCAAGATTCCATCCCCTGGAGTCAATTTTATCCTTAAGATGTGACAGATGTGGGCTGTAAAATTACAAGATTGTGACATTATACAAGAGGTCGAAACTATTAAGTTACAGTGAGTTTCAATTTATGTGATAAATGTGCCTTAAATTACATTTGGATCAAAATATTATTAAATATTAATATTAGCACCATTGCATAACCTCCTTTCCATGGCAGGCATTCAATAAATCTGAGTTGCTGCTTCAGATCAAACCAAACCAAATAAGAAAAATTGTCACCGTGATATGTGCGTATTACCTCTATTTCCCATCCTCAGTCTTATGTAGCACGGCAGGGGTTGTCTAAATCCAGACAATTCTCTGTGGGTCTCTCTACCTTCAAAAGTCTCAGCCATAGATAGCAGTCCTCTCGCCACCCAAAACCCAAAACAAACATCACAGCAAAACTTGACAACTTTGGAAGAACAAGTTTCCTTTGTGTATTACAAGATGATAGTAGATTCCTTTTCATACACTCGCCTTAGGTGTTTTCAGATCATGTTCTAGAACTAGAAGGCACAGTGTAGTTTAATGGTTTCCCCTACTAACTCTTTCATGTGTGTCTGCTCTCCTTAATTACATTAGGACTACATTTGTCTTAGACTATTTTTGTACTGTCTAGGACAGAGCCCTCCAAATTCTTGTTAGTCTCCCATCAATTCTCTCAGATCCTTTGAAATAACATCTCCTGTTATCCTCCCATTAAAGGTGAGGAAACTGAGGCTCAGAGAGTATAGATAATTCAGGTGAAGTCATACAGCTCTGTGAATCGTTGGGGGAATGCAGAGTCATTAGTGATACAAAGAGTCTGTACATAGATGTCAGGCACTTAATGCTTTCCAGTTGACTAATGGTTTAAAGGTGTATGCATCTCTGTTTCTCAAATTTGGTTATGTTATAGTAGTTCAGTCAGTCATTCATTCAACATAAGTTAATGTGAAGATGTTATTTAATTCAAATTAACGTTTGATTATCTTTTTTTCTAATTTATTAGGGATTTTCAAAATGAAAAATTTTTTTTTTTTTTTGAAATTTACAAAAGAGGTCCTCCATCTGAGAAGTCTGCAATTCACTGAAGTAGACCAAAGCTAGGGTTCATCAACAAATTGCAAGGGGTGTTTTGAATAATCTAGGTCTTCTGGCAAAGAACACTTCCATTCTTAAATTGCTACCTATAACAAATTTGACTGATGAGAAAGTGCCTGGAAGTATTCATCACTGATGTTTAATTTCTGCCTTCATCTAACAACTCTCTTCCCCCAAATTCCTTGTTTCTTCCTTTACTAACTGTGTGACCTTGGACAATTTGCTTAACCTCTTTGTGTCCTAGTTTCCTCCTTGACAAAGTGGGGGAAAGAGTGGTACCTACCACAGAGACTGCTGTGACAGTCACCTGGGTTAATGCATGTTAATGCACGAAATCCTCAGCACCTGTGAAGCTGGATGAACACCACTTGAGACTGTTCCCTTTTTTTGAACAAGTACATCCATTTTAATGTTGTGAATAAAATATTTGATGCCTCACAGGTTCATCTAGCAAGCAAACTATTTTTTTTCTTTTTTTCCTATTTTTTATGAAGCAAAAAATTATATAATTGAACAGAGAAATATTTTTTTAAAAATTTTATTGAATGGTAACTATGTACATTAATGCACTTCTGGGGTACAGTGTGGGTTTTTGGCATGCAATCCGAAATACTTCCATCAAACTGATCAACACAGCCTTTATGTCATTTTCTCAGTTATAGTTTTAAAACATTCTGATTCTACTGAACTCTCAACAATTATTAGAGAAATGTATTAGAGAAATGTATTTCTCTAATAATTGTTGAGAGTTCAGTATCTCACTTTCAACGATGGATAGAAAAGTGAGGAAATGAAGGACTTAAATAATACAATAAACCAACTAGATCTGACGGACCTATACAGACCACTCTCCCAAACAACAACAGCAAACACATTTTTCTCAGTGTCTCTGGGACATTTTCCAGGATAGACCCTATGTCAGACCATAAATTGAGATCTAATAGATTCTTTTCTTTTCGTTTTTGAACCAGGTTACATTGATTGCATTTGTTAGGTTAAGTCCCTCTGATAATTATGTCCCACTCCCAAAAGGTGTGTCACACACAGTGACCCCCCACCCCCCTCCTTCTTCCCTCTCTCTGCTTTTCCCTTTCCTCACACCCCCTCCCCTCTCTCTGCTCTGCCCTTCCCCCACCCCCTACCATGTACTAGGTCATTAATTGTCTGCATATCAGAATTGAGTACATAGGATTCTTGCTTCTCCATTCTTGTGATGCTTTACTAAGAATGATTAGTTCTACTTCCATCCAGGTTAATACAAAAGATGTAAAGTCTCCATCTTTTTTAATGGCTGAATAGTATTCCATGGAGCTTGTTAATCCTCTCCTGGGTTGGTGGGCATTTAGGCTGTTTCCACATTTTGGCAATTATAAATTGAGCTGTGATAAACAGTCAAGTGCAAATGTCCTTATGGTAAAAGGATTTTTTTTTTTGAGACTGTTTTTAACACAATTGGAGCTCAATAGACATTTTTGGAATGAATAAGGGCAGGAATTAAGGGTAGTTGTAGAGATGTGATTCCTCACCTCCATTTCCTTAGTCACAGTTTGGACTGCTTTTGTGTCGATGGCACATTTTGGGAGTATGCACTTCAGTGAACTCAAGCAGACAGCTGATGATGTTGCTGTGTTTTCTAACCCCATAGACTTTACCAGTCTATCAACTTCATATATTAGATGCATCAAAACATGCCTTTAAGGTATCAGGGTGAGAAAGTTTGGGCCTGGAACTGATATTCACAGGCTTTGTTCCTCATTGAAAACTATAGAGGAAACAAGGTCATAGACCCTCTAAATATGGGGAGAGAAGCAATGCCTTCTTGCCATAAACCCAAATGCTGAGGACCACAGTTCTAAGATGGTTAAAGGAAGCAAGAATGGCCTTTCATAGCAGGTTCAATGTTAGCTTAAAATTTTACTTTCAGATCATCCCATGGATAGTGATTTAGCTTTATTACATAAGCAACTTTCTAGCCTAATAGAAACAGTTGTTTCACTTTCTTTTTTTTGATTTTGAGTGTGTGTGTGTGTGTGTGTTTGCAAAGTGATATTTTGAGGGTAGGAAAAAGAACCTATTGCTAGACTTTAATAGCTGGCCCCTGGTTTTTAGCACCAGCTGATGTTTTTCTTTTTTTTTTTTCTTTCAGTTTTTGGCCAGGGCTGAGTTTGAACCTGCCACCTCTGGCATATGGGGCCAGTGCCTTACTCCTTTGAGCCACAGGCGCCACCCTTATGTTTTTCTTAACAAAGGTTTCATGTAAATGGGCCAAGGAAAAAATAATCAGCTTCTCAGAATCCCCTGCTTTTTCTAAGACCAGGCAGTAAGAATGACAGCAGCTAGTGCTCCTTGATGCCCATATGTAGGGGAGGCACTGAGCTGATAGTACAGACACTAAAGTGAATAAGGCACAACTAAGCCTTGGTGCCCATGTGTAGGGGAGGTTCTTTAGTACAGACACTAAAGTGAATAAGGCACAACTGAGCCTTCTAGAACTTTCCAGAAATGATTACACTAAGGGGATTAATACATTTCCTGGTTACTTCCACCCACTGGCCCTGTTTCTACCAAATGAAACAAATCTAATTCTTTTAAGTGTCAGTTTGAAGTACTTATTGGGAAAAACAAATACTAATGTAATTACTGTTTATTGAATACCTTTTTCTGGTACCGGGTGCTTTAAATTTCCTATTTTATGAAATCTGAGCAATAACACTGCATATTGGGCTATTGTTTTTTTAATCCTCACTTTCCATATGAAGGAACTGGCGCTCAGAGACTAAGTAACTTGCCACAGTTGTAAGGGGGGCAACCTAGAGTTCAGATCCTGGGCTGCCTGGCCCCGGGTTTATGGTTCTCCTATGCTGATCAGCCTGTCTGTGACAGAAGTCTCTTGAATACACTTAGTACTTTGCCTGGCCATTCTAGGTGCTCAATGAATGTTAATTCCCTTTCTCTCAACTTGCTTCCTCTTCTCCCAAATAATCACATGCAACCCCAAAATGAGGAAGAGGGCTTCAAGTTGACAAAAGTATGCACCAGATCTTTGAGGCAGTCAGATGACATGAATTCTGAAATGATGTACCTTTGGTCATCTAAGCCCCTTCCATGGGGCTGTGGGTCAGCTCTACATCTGTTAATGTTTATCAGACCAACTAGTTTACTATCAAAGAATGTCAGGGGGTTCTTTCTAACCAATCTCCACCCCATATAGCTTTTTCCTATTTCTTCAAATAATTCTACTCACTCCCCAAACCAACTAAATTTAGTGTCTTTTAGGGCTCCATAGCACCTCAGACCCAGTCCTGCCTCCCTTGACCCTGAGCCTACAGGTCAGGACAAGATGTGCAAGATGCAGACAGAGAGTGCCATTTCAGGGTGGGAAGGTGGCCTCAGAACAGGCTTCTCTGTGGCTCCTGCTACCCACACTGGCATCCTTCAAGCACCACTGAGAATTGTGTGCTTTATTTCCTACAACAACTACCACACTCAAATTCACCAGCTCTTAACTGGGGGCAGTCCAATCCTCCTAGAGGCTTTTGTAAACAGGGAGGGTGCTTTTTGTTTATCACAGTAACTGTTGGCATCCAATCACGTGTGGTGGGCAGGGATGTTAAAGGTCTGTAATATACACAACAGTCTGGCATGATGAAAATGAACCCAAAATAGCAATGCTGTCTGTCACCTTCCTTAAGAAGGTCAGGGCCATCAGTGTCTTCTTACTATCCCCTCCACCCCCAGCACAATACCTGCCCTCCACAGATGCTCATAGGAATCTCTTGAATGAAACTCTCCTTGTCACCTTGCCATCTCCTGCATGTCTTCTCTCTGCTGAGATTCTGAAAGACACCTGTCCTTGTCTGTCATTTTGGGAACTAACTTCAGAAGTGGAGGCTTCATTCAGCAGTGTCTCATGTGCTTTCTATTCCTCTTTCCTCTAACTCTTCTCAAAATTTTCAACAATATGAAGGCCCACAGCCTAGTGATTGCCTTCTAAATTGATCAGTTACAATTTACCCTTTGAATAAAGCTCAGAGACATGATTCTCTAGAAGAGTAATTTTAGGTAAGAACTTTTATCTCTGAAGTGGAATTAAACATTCTAAAAAGGTATTAGGTCCATGGTCTAATGGATTAGGTTGTTAAGTGATTAACTCTGAGTTAGCCAAAGGAGCAACAGTGGCCCTGTCATCGTCTCTTCTCAGACCCTTAAAGCTCAAGTCCAGAATGGGCAGAGGAAAACAGGGGCCTCTTAAGGAGCCAGTGAGGAAAAAGCTAAAGCTCAAAGTCTGACCATCTTCACATTCCTGCTGAAATGTCAGGAATCCTGGTCCTGAGCAGATCACGGCCTCCTGCTCCCTCCAGGACAGAAGGCCTGCTAGAGGACAGTGAGCACAGAGTCCCCATGAGATGACCTGACCCTAGCTCTCCAATCGTAACATGATGCCGAAGTGTGAAGTGTTCTCTGTGGTTAGAAATTTTCAGAGTTCGTGAGTTTTACTTTCTGGCCAGTCCCCTCGAGAAGACCCTTACCTCCTTTCCCTTTTGAAAATTTCAGAGAGAAGATTCTCTTCCCATCATGGAAATTCCCAACCCTGCTCTCCTCAGGGGCTCTCCCATTTTCTTAACTGGTGTTAGAAATAATTCAAAAGGTCTTAAAACAAAGTGCCTTCTCATTCTTCTCAAATGGAAAACAACTCTCTGAAGAGTAGCAAAGCCCAGGACTGGAAAGGATGGGCTGGGAAGAACCAGGAAGGAGAGAAATTTGGGAAGAGAGGAAAGAACTAAGATGCACTCAGCACTTGCCATGTGCTGTGCAAGTTCACCTTATCCTCCTCCAGGTCCATGAAGGAGTATATTAGATAGACTAGCTGTGCTCCAACAATAAACAACCCTCAAATTTCCCTGGCTTAAAAATAAATAGAAAAATAAAGCCAAGGATTATGCCTCACTTTCATTACATATCTACTGCACAGATCAACTGTGGCTTTGACCCAGTCCTCTTAACTTTAGGTCCCAGGCTGACAGAACAACTATTATCTGAAATGCTCCAGTTTGCTATTGCAGAAGGAAAGAAAATGAGATGGAATCATGGGTGGCTTGTCAAAGATTCCACAAAGATTATCCCATGTCACTTACATTCACATTTTATTATTGAAATCAAGTCATATAGCTGTGCCCACCTATAAAGGGGACAGGGAAATACAATCCAGCCATAAGCCCAGTAGAACAGCTAGAAATATTTCATGAATAAAGTGTTATTACTTTTCTTTTATAGCTGAGGAAACTGAAGGCTAGGAAAAGTCAGTAAGTGGGGAACTGGTTTTCAAAGCCAGGTTTTGTGATGTTCTGTCCTGAGATCTTTGCTGTCTTGCAGTGAATACATCCCATAAGCCGGGCCTGGCCTCCCGTCCCCACACTGTTGCTGAGTTCAGTGTTCTTGTGGGTAAGAATGTGCACTAAGATGAACTTGCCCAGGTTAAAACCATATCAAAATTAGCATGACTCAGCCATTTTCTCCTTTTACCCATTTCAATTCTCCCTCCATTAAGGACTTTAGCACATTCAGTATGAAATCATGTGTAACAGAAGTTTTTATCTTTGAACACTATACCAGATTTTACTTCTTTGTAATCTCTGTGTCAAGTGTCATAGGCTTCCTTGCTTATTGCTTTAGTTTGTTAAATAATGAGGAAAGGGCCAGTCTGTCCTTAGCTTGGTAAGGCTGTGACCTGGTAGATATTTATGGTCGAGGGGAAAGGATGTCCAAAATTCCCTCTATTACTTTCAGCCAAAATAGTCTCTCAGGAAAAACTCTTTTTGCTCAAAGAACAACAGAATAACAAGACTGATTCCACTAGCCCTGAGGAAATCAATCCCAGTATTTCATCTCCCTGGAGCCAAGAGAAAGTTTCCTCTGATGTGAGTCCTCCTCATACTTTTCTATTCCAGCGCCCTTAATGGGATAGAAAAATCTGAAGAAGAAATCTTAAGTGGGCTGCCACAGATAGAATTTCAGACTCTAACTTATTCCAGTTTTTTGAACTCTGCTCCATCACTAACCATGTGTTTGTGTTTAAAAGATCTTAAGTTACTTACCACTATATAAAACTGATAGGCCAGAATATACACTAACTTATTCTATGATTTCCACCATGCCTAGGAACTTGACCTTGAGCCTTCCCCATCCTTTAACAACTAAACACTTATTATCTGAATGTGAGTTCCTGAGGGAGAGGGCCAAGGGTTTCTATCAGGTTGAGGGTATGTGGGGTGCCCTTGGCAGTTACAGTTCCCCAGAAGCCAGAGAGGACAAGGCTGAAGGGGGGGGGGGATGGGAAGAGGATGGTGAAATGATACCAGAAAGCAAGGAAGAACTGCAAATATGGCCCCCAAGAGCACATAGAAATAACTTAGGACTGATTTATTGATTAACACAGATGTTAAAAAGCTATATATTTTAATTCATTATATATTTGTATCCATTTTAAAGAAAAAAGTGCTTTATCCAAAGCCAAGTAAATTATAGCCTTAGGCAATTTGTTTAACCTTGCTGGTCCCTGGTACAGAAAGCATGAACTCTAGTGTGGCTCAACTTAATAAACAGTAAAGCTTGCAAAAGTCTTTGAAGGCAGAGAGAGTACAATTTAGGTATCGTGTATTATCTATTATTCAATAGAATAAAATGCCTATTTAGAAAGGAAACCCTCCCAGTATTATTATATGTGCCTTAGCTAGTAGTCAACACCTAGTAAAGCTAGTTGTCAAAATTTCACAACAAAAAAGACCCAGTTGTTGGCCACTTAAAATGGAAAATAAAAGAACAAAGACAGAAGCCAGGCAGTAACAAATGGCATGCACCATTAAGGCACTAACTTGGTTCAAAGAGAGATTCCTGAGCTAAAGAAGGCCTCATTTACTGGAATGGAAAAATGTAGGGCCAGGAAATTGCTCAGAGATCTCCCGTCTTTTCCTGTACACATGGAGATGTACTATGTGTTGGCTACTGTTTTGGATCAGAATCTCAGTTTTAGAAATAGCCTGAGTCGTGTCCTTGGAAAGGGAGAGAGTTGAGTGTTGCATTTGTGTATTGTGGGGTGGGGAGGATGTTGGGAGGAGCCAGTTAGATGCTCTCTGAATCCAAACTGTTTCCTTGAGCCTCACAGACAATTGTCAGAACTGAGCTGGCAGACTGGGCAGCCTACCTGAGCTCAGGGAGCCACCGAGTGTCCTGATCTAGCTCAGAGATCCCAGGCCAGTTCAAAGCTGCATGACTGGCCCCACCCAAGTCTGCAGATTTTTCAGGTGCATACACTGAACTTGCATTTTCCATTCAACAGATAGCTACTGGGCAGCAGCCTCTTGCCAGACACTGTTTTAGGCAGCAGGGACACATCAGGAAACAAAAGACAAACATCCCTACGTGCCTGGAGTCTGCATTCTAGCGGAGGGATGTGGATAATGAATAAAATAAGCTGTGTAGTGTGATAGAGGATAGGGAGAAAAATGAGGCAGGGAAGGAGAGAGAAAGGGGAGTACTTGGGGGGGCAGGGTTAAGTCCTCACAGCAAAGGCGATACTGTGAGGGAAGAAGCCATGTAGGTGTCTGGGAGGAAAGCTGTCTGGGCAGAAAGAACTCCCGGTGCAAAGGGCTGAAGGGCATGAGTGGAGTAAGCAAGGGAGAGTGAGGAAGGGTGTGAGGGTGACAGGGAGTGACATCATGTGGGGCCATGCAGGACACTGGGCAGACTGTGGCTTTTACTCTGTAATAGATGGAAGATCACTGGAAAGTTCTGAGCAAGGGAGTAACAAGATCTGGTTTACATTTTCGTAGAACCAGTCTGGAGGCTCCCAGAAGCCCAAGGTGGAAGGAAGAAGTGGTAGGGAGCTATTACAATGACACTGGAAGGAAGCCGTTGTGGCTTGACCTGGGTAGGGGCAGTGGAGGTGGTGAGAAGTGGCTGGGTTCTGGACAGATACCTGTGAAGGTGATGGCCACATTCTCTCTCCATCCAAGAGGTAATAAAGGGAAGAAGAGACACAGCTGAAGTAGACCATGTGCCCATTGTTCTGCCTTTGTTCCTTTCTGTTAATCTAGGGTCTATTAAGGGTCAGACACGGTCATGACCCTGAACTAACAGGATCCTTGCCGTCATGGAACAAGCAGTCTACTGAGAGAGTCAGACATGAAATGAATGATCACACAAATAAATGTCAGATGACCACTCTGCCACGTGCTGAGTGTCAAAATGGGTCTATCCACCCTGGTCAGGAGATCCTGCAGAGGCCTGGGGACACCTGAACCAGCAACTGAATAAACACGCACCAGCCAGGCAAAGGGAGGCTGGGTGAGGGGTAGAAAAACAGTGCTGTGGGCCATGGGATGGCACACACAGAGGTTCTGCAGGGGCTGGGGGGACAGAGTGTGGGAGCAACTGAGAGAAGGAGGCTGGGATGGGGCAAGACATAGCTAGAGGGACAGATAGGGGTTGTACTACAGAGGACGGGCAGGCCACAAATCCCAAGTTAGAACTTTCTCCTAAGATGAATGAGAAACTACCGGAGGCCTGCAAGCAGGCTCATGTCTGCCCGTTGACAAGTTCACTATGTCTGCCGTGTGGAGAGAGAACAATGGGAGTGGGGTCAGAGAGATGGGGGAGGCCTTCTGTGAAGCAGGTGCAGCAGCTCAGGTGTGATTGTGGTACTTACACCAGGGAGTAGGTTGTGGAGATGAGGAGGAGGATAAAGGCAGAAATCTGAAAGGCATTTAGGCAGTAGAACTGGCGTTGGCTTGCCCATGAAGTTCTGATGGAGAGGGAAAGTACAAGAATAATTCCTTATGTTTTGTTTAAAATTATGTCAGTGGATGTAAGACTCAATTACTTGTAGACCTCACCTACCTGTGTTGGACTAACACACGGGGAAAGTTAGAAAACTTACTTTTCCTGTGAATCTTTAAAAATAAAAAGTACTGTAGGAGATTTAGTGTCTTGCCTTACCTGCAAGAGATTGGTGTGACAGATGACTTCCCCCAGGCCTTTCCAGCCCCATGGCCTGGTTGTAAAATGAACTGATGGAATCTTGTATCTCAAATACAATCATTGAGCTAGGGCTGTCCAGTAGAAATGTAATATAATTCAAGCCACAAAGGTAATTTAATATTTTCTAACAGCTACTTTACTTAGAAACTAAAAACAAACAGATGGGTTTAATTTGAATAACCTACTTTATTTACTACATTAAATAGAAAATATTATTTCAGCATGCAATCAATAGATTATTGAGATATTTTATTGCTTATTTTTTACTAAATATTTGAAATCCAGTGTGCATTTTACATGTACAGCCTGTCTCAATTCAGACTGGCCACATTTGAGGTGCCCACAACCACATATGGCTAGTGAGCGCTGAAGGGGACAGCACAGCAGGCAGCCACGTAAGTCTTAAAGCCATGCGTGAAGCTCTGGGAAGAGAGGTCCTTCTCTGGTCATTTGAAAGTAAGTAATAGTCTTTACATCTTTTGTATTTACCTGGATGGGGTTGATGAACATTCTCCTTAGGCAAGTATTTCGAGAATGGAAAAGCAAGCATCTCATGTACTCAATACTAATTTGAATCTAGTGCAGTGGTTCTCAACCTTTCTAATGCCACAACCCTTTAATACAGTTCCTCGTGTTGTGGTGACCCCCAACCATAAAATTGTTTTTGTTGCTATTTCATAACTGCCATTTTGCTACTGTTATGAATCATAATGTAAATATCTGATATGCAGGATGGTCTTAGGCAACTCCTGTGAAAGGGTTGTCTGACCCCCAATGGGGTCACAACCCACAGGTTGATCTGGTAGATGAATAACCACAGGCCCACAAGACAGGACAAATGCAATTAAATTCAAGAAGGGCAAGGGGCTCAGTAGGCACTCACCTAATGGGTACAATGTAGGGTATATGACACACCTCCTGGGTGAAGGACTCAAATGCAACTTGAACTTTTTCTAACACATGCAAACAATATAATTCAATGGTATGTACCCTTATATTAATGTGAAATTAAAAAATAAGAGTTAAGGCTCGGCGCCTGTGGCTCAATTGGCTAAGGCGCCAGCCACATACACCTAAGGTGGCGGGTTCAAATCCAGCCCGGGCCCGCCAAACAATAATGATGGCTGCAACCAAAAAAAAAAATGGTCAGGTGTTGTGGCGGGCACCTGTGGTCCCAGCTACTTGGGAGGCAGAGGCAGGAGACTCACTTGAGCCCAGGAGTTGGAGGTTGCTATGAGCTGTGATGCCATGGCACTCTACCCAGGGCAACAGCTTGAGGCTCTGTCTCAAAAATAAATAAGTAAATAAATAGAAAAAGAGAATCACTTGAGCCCAATAGTTGGAGGTTGCTGTGAGCTATGATGGTACAGCACTCTACCCAGAACAACAGCTTGAGACTCTGTCTCAAAAAAAAAAAAAGACCGGTGAGGAATACTGAAGTGCAGTGCAGAGTTTGGTCCTGAAGGTAAAGGGGAGATATCGAGGGTGTCTGAGAAGGGGATGAGGTCCCAGTATGCACGGAGGCTAAGAGTGGGCATAAGGGTTGGTCTGATCTTATCTCTGCCATCCCTGCAGGGTCACCGTCCTCTCTCCCAGCCTACTGTTGAGGCAGGCTCTGAAGGTGAGTATTGGGAGTCAGGTTACCCCAAAAGAGAGTGACCTAAGAAAAGCGAGGATGGGTGGGCTCTTGGTCCTTCCTCACCCTCCCTTCCTGTCCTTCCTTTCTTCTCCTTCCCTGACTCCCCTAGGCCAGACCGATCTGGACAAGAGAGCCTCCCTGCCTGTGGGACCAGTGGGCATATCCCCAGAATGCCCCTCTGAGTCCAGAGAGGAGGCTATAGGGGTTCTGCCGGCCCCAAAGCAGGTCCCTGGGGCACAAGGGGCCTCCCCAGAAACCAATGGCCCCTGCCCTGGACTCAGCCCCGGACTCAGCCCCACTCCCGAGCAGGAGCTGAGTCAGGGGTCGCTGGCAGGCACCAGGCGGGTGGGCGAGGCCAATGGAGGGGGCGTGGTCAAGGTGGTGTGGGAGGGCTTGAGAGTTTCGTATGAAGACTGTGACAAGGTAGCCACCGGCCCGGAGCTGGAGGCTAAGGTGGAGGAGGTGGTTCTTGAAGCCATAGGAAACAGGCAGGGAGTCAGCCGGCCAGAACTCCCAGCTTGGGTGAAGGAGGACAGGGGCATAGTGGAGGTGGTCTGGGAGGGGGTGGGAGGCAGCAACTTGGAGGCCACAGCAGAGACGGGTGGGGACCCGGAGATAGCGGTACAGACCAGCTCCCCCAGGTTATCAGACAGATTAGAGGAAGAAGCTTCCAGAATTGGAGAAAGTGCTCCCAGGAGCAGCCCTGAAGGAGATGGGCAAGGGGGTTCTAGAGGAGAGGAGGGGTCCTTCATCTGGGTGGAGAGAGTGACCCTCAACGAGGAATGGGAGGAGCTGCTGGTAGAGGGGTTGGAAGGGCCTTTGGTGACTAGGAGGGAGGTAGGGGAAGAAGGTCCTTTGGGGGTCTGGAGGGGAGGAAGTACAGAAACCTGGGAGGTGGAGAAGAGAATAGCAGAAGAATCTCTAGGAAGGGGGAAGAAAGGAAGTGAGGAGAAGCTGGGGGTACGGGAGGATGGGGTGGAGACATCCCTGGTGGTAGAGAGGAAAGGAAATGAGGAGTTATTTGAGCCAGAGAGCAGAGGAGATGAGGAAAAGCTGGGGACAGAGGGAGAAGTAGAGGAGCCATTGGGAGTAGAGAGAAACGAAGGTGAGAGACTTTTGAGGGCAAAGAAGGAAAGAAGTGAGGAAAAGATAGGGGTGAAGAAGAAAATAGAGGAACCCTTAGGAGGAGAGAAGAAGGGAAGTAAAGAAAAGCTACAGGCCACTGAAGAGCCATTGATGGCAGAGAAAAAGGGAGATGAGGAGCCATCAGGAGCAGAAAGAAAAGGTGAGGAAGCCTTGGAGGCAGAGAGAAAAGGTGAGGAGCCATCAGGCTCAGAGAAAAAAGAAAGTGAGGAAGCCTTAGAGGCAGAGAGAAAAGGAGGTGAGGAATCATCAGGCTCAGAGGAAAAAGGAGGTGAAGAAGCCTTAGAGGCAGAGAGAAAAGGAGGTGAGGAATCATCAGGCTCAGAGGAAAAAGGAGGTGAGGAAGCCTTAGAGGTAGAGAGAAAAGGAGGTGAGGAAGCCTTAGATAAGGTAGAGAGAGAGAAGACCCAAGGGGCTGAGGAACATCTGAGTCCAGAAGAGCAGAAAGAGTCCAGGGAAAGAACTGAATCCCAGGCAGAGAAGGTGAGCAAGGCAGGTACTCTTTCTGGAGATAATGAGGAGCTAAGACCAGAGAAGGAAGGACTGCAGCTCCAGGAGAAGCAAGAAAGCTCCCTGGAGGAGGAAGCAGTGAAGCCCCATACCACTGTTGAGGGCCAGGGCCCCTCGGGGGATGCCACATCCCTCTTGGCACACACCCCAGGCCCAGAGCAGCCTGCCGAGTGCCAGCCATTGCTTCAGGGGCAGGGGCCCAGCGCCAACCCCAGTGCCCATGCCGTGCCCACCTATGCACCTGCCCGGCAGCCTGAGCCATCTGTCCCCACTGAGGGTGAAGAGGTGAGCGGCCCTAAACAAAAGACGTGCCAGTGTTGTGTGGTCATGTGAGCCCACGTGCCTCCACCCCATGCCCAGCTCCTCTCATAGCTACCTCAGCAGAGGGTCCCAAGAGCAGACAGGGCACCACGGGACTGGCTGTGGCACCTGGGAGCCAGCTGGCCTGCACGTCCACCTATGCCTGGGCTTCCGGACCCCTTGCCCATTGCCTGTGACCCTGGCCCCCTTCTGCAATGAAGCCTTTATACTTATACTTGAAAATAAAATGTGAAAGCACTAGGACTACTTGAATGTGAGTGTTCTTGGCACAGAATCACCTCATCATCCCCTGGTGGGTGAGGAGGTAAAGATTATGGATCAGTGAGAGTATAGTGCTAGACCAAAAAGACCTCAATCTACAGTAGCTATAAAAACAGAGTTTATTTCTCTTGGAGGCTCTGATCTGTGTTGTCATTCAGGAATTCAAGTTCCTTTCCATACTTGTCCCACCCACCCCTTGGGTTGGGTATGGCTAAAGCTGGATCACAAGCATGTTGTGTTCCAGCTCATGGGCAAGGAAATCATGCAGAGGAGCTACTACCCAGTGTTTTAAAGGCCCACTCAGGCCCAGTGTTGTCACATGTCACTCTCCCAGTCCATGGCTCAATCCATGGCTACTCTAGCTGCAAGGGAGCCTGGGGTGGTGTCCAGATGCTTTTTTTTTTTTTTTTTGTAGACAGAGTCTCACTATGTCACCCTCAGTAGAGTGCTGTGACATCACAGCTCACATCAACCTCAAATTCTTGGGCTTAAGCAATTCTCTTTCCTCAGCCTCCCAAGTAGCTGGAAGTACAGGCACCCACCACACCAGACTATTCTTTGTTATTGTTGTTGCAGTTGTCTTTGTTTTTAGCTGGCCCAGGCAGGGTATATGACTGCCTATGGCCGGCACCATACCCACTAAGCTATAAGTGCAGCCCCAGATGCATGGTTTTTTGTTTTGTTTTGTTTTCTAAGAGACAGGGGTTTCACTATGTTACTCAGGCTGGCCTTGAACTCCTGGGTTCAAGTGATCCTCCTGCCTCAGCCTCCTGAGTAGCTGGGACCACAGACTCTTGTCACTGTACTCAGCTCCAAATGCAGTTCTGTTCCAGCAGGAAGACAAGATTTTGGGATGCAGCTGCCACTTTCAATTTTGTCTATTTTCCTTTGTTCCTGCATCCATCCATGTCTTCTCTACTGGAGCCAGGTCCTTCTCTATAGGGATCCTTCAATCCCAGCTCTTTAAGGCTGGGTGTCCTCAAGAAAGTAACCCAGCCTCTCGATGTCTTCATCTGTCAAGAGAACTAATCCAGTGCTACATGAGCACCCTTCTAGCCTGGCTTGTACCCCCCAGGCTCTGAGGTAAGGTTCAGGCTGGAACCTAGGCCCTGGGGGTCTCCAGAAGGCCCAGCTCCTCAGGTGTGGGCAGGAAGTGTTTCTCATAACCATAGTCAAGCAGGGTAGAGGCCTGGGAGGACTCCAAAACCGGCAGTGGCTCCATCACCTCCACTTCCAGGATGGGGAAGTCCCTAAGGGACTGGGCTTGAGGCACCTCCTGGGAAGAGGATAAGATTAAAATCTTGCCCTCATTCCTACCCGCAACATATGACCCATTCGCCACCGTCCCAGGATCCCCCAATCCCGCCACAGGGATCCCACACGCCAGCTGTCCTGCTCACCTCCATATGAGGCTGGCCAGAATTGCTGTGGGCAGGATCAGGAACCTTATCCCAGACCCAGTGAGGCAGTACCTTGTGCCACAGGTGGAGGCACCTGGCAAGAAGGTAAGAGTCAAGACACGGCATCCAGGTGGCCAGGCACCCATACCCAGATTGCAGGGTTTAGGAATATTACAGAGCCCCAAGGCCCTCCCTTTAACCCTGCTGGAAGCTCAGTTAATGCCCAGCTGCCCAACCCCACCTGGGCAGAAACCCATGGGTCTGATGGCCTCACCTTCCCAGGGTGACTAGGCTGAGCCCACAGCCCATCAGAAGCAAGCCCCAAAGGAACAGGACACCTGGCAGAACTTTCCATCTCAGGGTATTATCTGGTAGGGTAGGGAGGAGAGAACTTTTATATACCAGGGAGAAAGGAGGTAGGGTGGGGCTTAAACATGGATTGGGGCTGAGGGTGGGGGATGTCTTGGAGTGGAGGTGAGCTTGTGAATAGATCTATACTTTTTCAAGTTCAGGGATGATGTGAAATTGTCCCAGACACACATTACCTAATAACGCACAACAGCATTTCTTTCTTTTTTTTTTTTTTTTTTTTTTTGAGACATAGTCTTGCTCTACTGCCAAGGCTAGACTGCTGTGGCGTCAGCCTAACTCACAGCAACCTCAAACTCCTGGGTTCAAGTGAGCCTCCTGCCTCAGCCTCCCAAGTAGCTGGGACTATAAGCACCTACCACCATGCCCGAAAGTTTTTCTATTTTTTTTTTTTTTGAGACAGAGCCTCAAGCTGTCCCCCTGGGTAGAGTGCTGTGACATCACAGCTCACAGCAACCTCCAATTCCTGGGCTCAAGCAAGTCTCCTGCCTCCACCTCCCAAGTAGCTGGGACCACAGGCACCCGCCACAATGCCCAGCTATTTTTTGGTTGCAGCCGTCATTGTTGTTTGGTGGGCCTGGGCTGGATTTGAACCCGCCACCTTAGGTGTATGTGGCTGGTGCCTTAGCCACTTGAGCCACAGGCGCCAAACCAAGTTTTTCTATTTTTAGTAGAGATAGGGTCTTGTTCTTGCTCAGGCTGGTCTCGAACTCATGAGCTCAAGCAATCCACCTGCTTCAGCCTCCCAGAGTGCTATGATGACAGGTGTGAGCCACTGCGCCGCCTCTCAGCAGCATTTAGTAGAATCAAAATGCCCTTGACACATAGTCAATAATCATCTCTGATCCATATAACCTAAAACATTTCCACCCCCTTAATATTTTAAAATAAAAAAAGACATCCCTGGGGAGTGTGTGTACTTTCCATTTCCTGAAAGCCATGTCCCCCTTTCCCCCATTGAAATTACAAAATCATCATCATCATCATTGTTCCCACTCCAGCCTGGGCAACACTGCATGACCCAGTCTCTAAAATAGTACTGATAATAATCTTCCCCCAAGTCAAAAAATTGTCCACCCACTTAAGCCCTAGATGCCACCCCTTCCTGATGGTGCAGACTCCCTACCTGGTAGGTGAAGCCAGAGGCTGGGACCAGGTGGACCCTGTCCCGCGATAGTGGATGCCATTACCCACAGCTCACAGGGGCCCCAGTGAAGGTCAGGCAGTGTGACATTCTGGGTGTTGCCACTCACTAAAGAACACAACCAAAGAAGTTGGGGAAGCCATGACGTTCTCCTTCAGGGCCTTTGCATGTGCTCTTCCCAGTACCTGTGACACTCTCCCTTAGATGACCTCCTGGCTCCCTACCTGTCTCTTTTAGGCCTTTACTCAAATGTCACCTCCTCAGTGAGACCTTCCCTGACCACTCTTCCCTACTTAAAAATTACACTCCTGGCTCCGTGCCTGCAGCACAGTGGTTACAGCATCAGCCACATACACCGAGGGTGGCAAGTTCGAATCCGGCCCTGGCCAGCTAAATAAATGCAACAAAAAAATAGCTGGGTGTTGTGGCAGGCACCTGTAGTCTCAGCTACTTGGGAGGCTGAGGCAAGAGAATCACTTAAGCCCAAGAGTTTGAGGGTGACATACTGAGACTCTCTATCAAAAAAAAAAAAAAAAAAAAAAAAACCATAAAAAAAATTACACGCCTTCTACCACCCACCTACCCTGCTTCATTCCCTATTTAGCACTTGCCAACATCTGATAAACTACTTAGATATTATTTAGTTTGTCTACATGTGGGTACCCCATCAGAAAATCAGCTCCACAAGGGCCTTACTCCCCACATTTGCATCAGTGCCTGGCATGTATTATATACTCAAAAGTGATATATTTTTGAATAAATAAAAGAATGAATGAACATCTTACCCCTCAACTACATAGAACCTGGTGAAGGGACAGTCACCCCAATCATGAGAAAGATTTTTAGACCCCTCAAACTACGTTTTACTTTTTAAAATTCTGGTCCTTTGTCTTTTACTTGCTTAAATATTGGTTTTTGTTGATACAGAATAGATGTACATATGTAGGGGGTATGTGTGGTAATTTAATACATTCATATGGTTTCTGAAGATCAAATAAGTGTAATTGGGAGATTCATCACCTTAAATACTTGTTTTTTCTTTTTTTCTTTTTTTTTTTTTTTTGCAGTTTTTGGCCGGGGCTAGGTTTGAACCCGCCACCTCCAGTATATGGGGCCAGTGCCCTTCTCCTTTGAGCCATAGGCACCGCTCAGTATTTGTTTTTTCTTTATACTATCACATTTGAATTATTCTCTTCTAGCCATTTAAAAATATACAATAGATTATTGTAAACTATAGTCACTCTATTGATCTATCAGACACTAGGTTTTATTCTTTCTTTATTTTTATTTTTAGAGGCAGGGTCATACTCTGTGGCCCAGACTGGAGTGCAGTGGCATAATCATAGCTCACTACAGTCCTGAACTCCTGGGGCCAAGGGATACTGCTGCCTCAGCCTCCTGAGTAGCTGGGACTATAGGCACGTACCACCACATCTGCCTAATTTTTCTAGTTTTTTTTATTTTTCTAGTCTTTGTAGAGATTTTTTTTTTTTGAGACAGAGTCTTACTCTGTCACCCTCAGTAGAGTGCCATAACGTCATAGCTCACAGCAACCTCAAACGCTTGGTTTCAAGCTGTCCTCATGCCTCAGCTCCCCAAGTAGCTGGGACTACAGGCGTCTGCCATAACACTCAGCTATTTTTAGAGACAAAGTCTCACTCTTGCTTAGGCTGATCTTGAACTCCTGAGCTCAAGCAATCCACCAGTCTCGGCCTGCTAGAGTGCTAGGATTACAGGTGTGAGCCACCAAACCTGGCCTAGAGATGGGGTCTTGTTCTTGCTCAGGCTGGTCTCAACCCTTGAGCTCAAGTGATCCTCCCAGAGTGCTAGAATTACAGGCATAAGCCACCACCCACAGCCTCTTTACTTTTTAACCAAAGAGGACATTACCTTTTGGTTATAGGATTTTAGGAGAAAAGAACACAGATCAAGATATATGGATATAGAAAGGTGTATAGGCAAATGATCAGGTAAAAAAAAAAAGAAGTTGTAAAACGCCAGTCATAATATATATATATATATATGTACACACACACACATAATTTTGCAGGGTAGAATCATGGAAAGGTAATTATGTTAAAAATAGTCCTTGGCCAAGCAAGGTGGCTCACGCCTGTACCCCCAGCACTTTGGGAGGCTAAAGCAGAAGGACTGCTTAAGGTCATGAGTTCAAGACCAGCCTGGGCAAAATAGTAAGACCCCTGTCTCTACAAAAGAATAGAAAAACTCAGCTAGATATGGTGGCAGGCACCTGTAGTATCAGCTAGTCAGGAAGCTGAGGCCAGGAGCATTGCTTGAGGCCAGAAGGTTGAGGATACAGTGAGCTATGATCTTGCCATTGAGCTCCACCCTGTACTGACAGAGTGAGAACCTGTCTGGAAAACAAAAAACAGGCCTCATCAGTTAGAAATAAACATGGAAGTAGCAATTTATTTTTTATTTTTATTTTTTTCAGAGACAGAATCTCACTTTATTCCCCCCCAGTAGAGCACTGTGACATCACAGTTCACAGCAACCTCCAACTCCTGGGCTTAGGCAATTCTCTTGCCTCAGCCTTTTGAGTAGCTGGGACTACAGGCGCCCACCATAACACCTGGCTATTTTTTGTTGCAGTTTGGCCAGGGCCAGGTTCGAACCCACCATCCTCAGTATATGGGGCCAGTGCCCTACCATCCTCAGTATATGGGGCCAGTGCCCTACCCACTGAGCCACAGGTGCTACCCAAGAATGTTTTTGGTTTTTTTTGGCCAGGGCCGGGCTTGAACCTGCCACCCTTGGTATATGAGGCCGGCACCCTACTCCTTGAGCCACAGGCACTGCCCAGAAATAGTGATTTATTTAGTGGTAAAATGACACCAAGACTCTAGCAAAAAATAAGGGTGGGGGATAAATTGAAACAAGATTAATGAAACACTAGCAATTGTTCAAGCTGGAGAGTGGGTACATGTGGATTTGTTATGTTATTCTCCCTATTTGTATGTACTTAAAATTTTCTATGATAAAAAGTTAAAATATACATATATATTTTTGAGACAAAGTCTCATTCAGTCCTCCTGGCGTCTTCAACCTCAAACTCTTGGGCACAAATGATTCTCTTGCCTCAGCCTCCTGAGTAGCTGGGACTACAGGCACCCACCACAAATGCCAGGCTATTTTTAGAGATGGTGTCTCACTCTTGCTCAGGCTAGTCTTGAACTCCTGAGCTCAAGAAATTCAGTGGCCTTGGCCTCCCAGAGTGCTAGGATTACAGGTGTGAGCCACCACGCCCCGGCAAAATATTAAAATATTTCTAAAACCCCCTACAATTTCCATTTCTATGTTAATACCTGCATAGAAAATTCTGGAAGTTGTACTGTCAGTGTCAGTGACACAGTGAGACTGCTGACCTTCTTGGTGATATGTTTATTTAATCAGTTGGTTTTTGTAACAAACACGGATAACTTCTATAATCCAGAAAAAAGAGTAATACAAGATTTTTTTTTTTTGAGACACAGTCTCAAGCTGTCACCCTGGGTAGAGTGCCATGTGTCACAGCTCACAGCAACCTCCAACTCCTGGGCTTAAGCGATTCTCTTGCCTCAGCCTTCCAAGTAGCTGGGACTACAGGTGCCCACCATAACATGCGGCTATTTTTTGGTTGTAGTTGTCATTGTCTTTTTTGCAGTCCCCATTTCGAACCCACCAGCTTCAGTGTATGTAGCTGGTGCCCTAGCCGCTGAGCTACAGGCACCAAGCCACAAGATTTTTTTTATAAAAGAAATTTATGCTCAGAATAAAAATTTAGTCTTATAACCAAAGGTATAATCCTACAACCCCTGTTGACATTGAGGAGAATTTCTTTTCATATTTATGTCTCTGCTTTGCTCCATATGGCATTTGTTTTACCACAAGGGAACCATACCACAGATTTTGTGATCCTTTTATCTTTTTCATTTAATAAAATATGACAGGCATCTTTTAATGTCCATAAATATAGATCAGAATCTTCATTGTTAATGGCTGAATAAGAGTCCATTACATTGATAGCCAAAAAGGAATTGATGACTGTCATGTATTGTCCCAGAGGCTAAGAGGATGCCATAGGGGCCCAGGTAGGGGCAAGGGTGAGGGTCTTGTTGGGGCTGGGAGGACCTGGCCCTAGGCAGGAAACTCACCATTCATGCAAACGGAGGGCCTGGTTCCACTCTGTGCACACAAGGTATAGTGGGTAAGGTGGCCCCGGAGTTGCCGCCTAGGGACTTCTCTCCACGCTATGGTGGGAGTTCCTGGGGGGGCATCTTGGAGTCGCCAGAGCACTGGCCCCGCTATGGGTACTGCAGAGAAAGCCATGGAGTCAAAGTCTGTCTGGATCCTAGGATCCTCCTCCACCCTCCAGCCCCACCTGTTACCTAGTTCCTCTCTGAACCCCCAGACATGGGGTGCCGGGGCCAAGCCCGAAGCAGAGACTGCAGTCACTGTGATTCGGTAGGGGACTCCTTCTTCGAAATTTCCTGGGTGGCAGAGAGGCACAAAAGCCAGTTAGAGTCTCCTCCGCTCATTTCCTACTGGGTAGGAGTCTTCATTTGGGTCCCCAGAAGTACACACTGAGATGAGGATTTAAGTATAAGTGATTTATCTGGAAGGCAATCCCAGAAAACGCTAACAAGGCCACAGGGAAGGAGCAAGTTCCCACTGTGGGCAGTTGAGGCTCAGGCCCCCTGGGGATCTCTAGAGGGCAGCAGAGAGCACAAACTTGAAGGCCTCAAAATCATCCCACCCTGCCAGAGGGAGCTGGAATATTTTATCCACCAGCCCTCAGAGGTCTTAAGTCTCCAGGGCTTCCAACTTGCAGCTCAAGCAGTCACAATGCCTGAGGACCAAAAAAAGTCCTCAGACTGGAAATGTAAGTGTGGACTCTGGGGTGGTCAAACACAGAGGTATAATCCTACAACCTCTGAGTGGGCAATGAACAACACTTACCATGGTTAAGTGAGGCTCTTTGAGGCCTCGCCTCTAAACCCACTGGGAATTTTCCAGAATTGGAACTCCTTTTGATCATACATATTTGTGTGCCTTGAGATTTTGTCCTAAATTTCTCATTCAACACCTTCACTGCTTTTCCAAGTTCTTTAAACCACGGACAGAATCCGTAATACGAGGACCCAGTCTAGAACTTTCCAGAACCCCAGACCTAAGTATATGACAATTGCAGAATGTCTCCACAGGGATGCCCATTGATGAGCCTCTCAGACTCAATATATCCAAAGAGGTCACTAACCAGAATGTGTCAGCATCTCCCCCAACTGTGGTCCACCCCATCATTTATTTTGTTCCTGGACCACTGCAGGTATTTCCTCTCAAGTCTCCTGGCTACTGCTCTTGCCCCACTTCCACAGTCTGTTCCCCCTTTAGCAGTCAGAGGGCACCTGTGAACACCTGAGTCAGGTCCTGCCCCTCCTCTGCTCAAGAACCCTCCATGTCTCCCACCTTACTCAGAAGCAAAATCCTTTCAGTGGCCCACAAGGCCCTGCACAGCCTGCCCAGTCCTAGTTTTTGCCTTTACTTCCTTCCCCTCTGCTCTGGCCACACTGACCTCCTGTAACACACATTCCTGCCTCAGGGCCTTTGTAGTTCCCTCTCCCCAGAACACTTTTCCTCAGGCATCTTCATGGCTCCCCCTATCTCTTCCTTCTCGTCTCAGTTCAAATGCCACTTCCCCAGAGAGAACTTTTCTACTCTTTTTTTCTAAAATAGCCAGTCTCTCTCCTCCCCTTTTTCCAGCTCTGTTTTGCCACGGTTATATTACAGATTACAGATGTACTTAGGGATTTTTTGCTTGTTTTACTGGCTGCCCATCCCACAGGAATATCAGGATCTGTGAGGATGGGAATGTTGCTGAGATGGCTCAGGGCCTATATGGTTCAAATCCTGGCTCTTCTCCCTACTTGCTCTGTGCCCTTGGGCAAGTTGCTTAAACTTTCTGGGCCTGTTTCTTCATCTGTAAATTGAGAGTCACAATAATAGAAACCTACTTTATTAGGCAGTTTGAATGATTTTGTGCTAATGGTACATGCTAGTAGTCATCACCTGCCATTACTGTGCCTAAAACAGGACCTGGCACATAGTAGTCAGTTGATATTTCTTGCATGAATTAATACCTTTTTTTTTTTTTTTTTGAGACAGAGTCTCAAGATGTTGCCCTGGATAGAGTGCTATACCATCACACCTCACAGCAACTTCAAACTCTTGGGCCTAAGCGATTCTCTTGCCTCAGCCTCCCAAGTAGCTGGGACTATAGGTGCCCTGGCCATTTTTTTTTTTGTTGCAGTTGTCATTGTTGTTTTAACTGGCCAGGGTGGGTTCAAACCCGCTACCCTCAGTGCATGTGGCTGGTACCCTGCCAACTGAGCTACAGCCACTGCCAGAATTAATGATACTTTAATTATAAAACTCTCTCCTGCAAGTTAACCCATTGGTCTGCTCTCCTTTAACAACTGAGATGGCACAGTGGCTTATGCCAGTAATCCTAGCACTGTGGGAGGCTAAGGTGGGAAGATCACTTGTGGCAGGAGTTTGAGACCAAGCTAAGCAAGAGCAAGACCTCATCTCCACTAAAAAATAGAAAAAATTTGCCAGGTATGGGGCTGTGCAACTGTAGTCCTAGCTATTTGGAAGGCTGAGGCAGAAGGATCGCTGAGTCCATGAGTTTTGAGGTTTCAATGAGCTACAATAACACACCGTACTGTAGCTTGGGTGACAGAGTGATACCCTGTCCAAAAAAAACTGGATGGGAACCCAGGCGTTCTGGGGCCTTACCTGGTAACAGAACACTGAGGTTGCCAGGGGGAAGCCGGATCCAGTTGAATTCCTCCTCGCCATCCCGAGCCCAGTCTACCACATGTTCCTGTGGTTCCCCGGGGCCCTGTTGCCAGGTCACCAGCAGCTCTGTGCCCCCAGTGATACCACTGACCTCCACACCATGGGGGCCAGAGCCTGGAGCTAAAGGGTGGAGAAAAGAAAGCCCAGCTGCCCACTTGGGAATTTGTCTCCTCCCCCTCCTGCACACTGAGCTGAGGAAATTCACAGTCTCTTACCCAAACAAACCAAAGAAATGTTGGTGAGAGGATCCCAGCTTGTGGCATTGACGACAGACACCTTGGCCCATTCTGCCCAAGTGGGGATGGAGAAGTTGCAGCAGGGGACAATGTCTTCTGGACCCAGCTCCTGCTCTCCAATCCCGAACCAGACTCGGTACCTCACCTGAACACAGGACCCTGGGCCCTGAAGGATGAGGTGAAGAAGAGGTTAGTATCTTCCATTTATCGGCTCGGCACCCGTAGCTCAGAGGTTAGGGTGCCAGTCACATACACCGGGGCTGGTGGGTTCAAACCCAGCCTGAGCCTGCTAAACCATGACAACAACAACAAAAAAATAGCCGAGTGTTGTGGCTAGCACTTGTAGTCCCAGCTACTTGGGAGGCTGAGGCAATTGCTTAAGCCCAAGTATTTGAGGTTTCTGTGAGCTGTGATGCCACCACACTCTACCAAGGGTGACATAATGAGACTCTGTCTCAAAAAAAAAAAAAAAAGGCTTCCATTTATCAAGCACATACAGTGTATCTCTGCAAGGTCACCCGATAAACCAGTCAGTGAAGTCTTTTGTCTGGCTCCATTTTATAGATGAGAAATTGAGTTCCATAGGAGCTCAGCAGCAGAGGTGGGATTCAAATGGTTCCAGGATCAGAACTAGGGTAAGGCAGGGCAGACAACATGCCTTGGATACAAAATTCAAAAGTGGGGGATACCAAAGCCTAGGAATTGAGATAAATAATATATATTTTTTCATATTTATTTATTTGAGACAGAGTCTCACTTTGTTGCCTTCTGTAGAGGGTGTGGTGTCACGCTTCACAGCAACCTCAAACTCTTGGGCTTACCCAATTCTCTTGCCTCAGCCTCCCAAGTAGCTGGAACTATAGGCACCTGCTATAATGCCTGGCTATTTTTTGGTTGCAGTTGTCATTGTTGTTTAGCAGGCCCAGGCCGGGTTTGAACCCACCATCCTCGGTGCATGTGGCTAGCACGGTAACCACTGTGCTATGGGCGCTGAGCCAAGATAAATAATATTTTAATGTAGTCTTTTAATCAATCAAAATTAATGCATACATCCATGACAAAGAAAATATCAAAATTTTGTTTTGAGGCCAGACACAGTGGCTCATACCTGTAATCCTAGCACTTCGGGAGACCTAGGTGAGTAGATTGCTTGAGCCCAGGAGTTCATTATATGAGCCCTTGAGCAAGAGTGAGACCCTATCTCTATTAAAGATAGAAAAATTAGCTGGGCATTATGGCAGGTTCTTGTAGTCCCCAGCTACTCGGGAGGCTGAGGCAAGAGGAATGCTCAAGCCCAAGAGTTTGAGATTACTGTGAGCTATGATGGCATGACACTCTATCCAGGGTGACAGAGTGAGACTGTCACTCAAAAGAGACAGTCTTACTCTGTCATTCAGGTTAGAGTGCAGTAGTGTCATCATAGCTTACAGCAATCTCAAACTCTTGGGCTCAAGCGATCCTCCTTCCTCAGGCCCCTGAGTATCTGGGGCTTACAGGGATATGCCTCAACTCCCAGCTATGGGGTCTTGCTCTTGCTCGGGTTGGTCACCTGGCCTTGTTTGTTTGTTTGTTTTTGAGACAGAGTCTCGCTCTGTCACCCTGGATAGAGTGTGAGACATCATAGGTCATAGTAACCTCAAACTCTTGGGCTCAAGCAATCCTCTTATCTCAGCCTCACTACTAGGATAGTAAAGGTATGTTACAAAGTATGCATTATAATATGCACCAGGAATGAGTATTACTGGGTTTTTTTATTTGTTTGTTTGGTTTTGTAGACACAGAGTCTCACTTTATCACCCTTGGTAGAGTGCCGGGGTGTCACAGCTCACAGCAACCTCCAACTCCTGGGCTTAAGCGATTCTCTTGCCTCAGCCTCCGGGTTCTCTTGCCTCAGCCTGTCACAACGTCTGGCTATTTTTTTGTTGCAGTTTGGCCGGGGCTGGGTTTGAACCCGCCACCCTCAGTATATGGGGCTGGCGGCCTGTTCACTGAGCCACAGGTGCTGCCCAAGAATTACTGATTTAAAAGCCAGGATAACTGGGCATAATGACTCATGCCTATAATCCTAGCAGAGATTATAGGAGGCAGAGAAAGGAGGATTGCTTGAGAACAAGAGTTTGAGACCAGCCTGGGCAACACGAGACCCCATTTCTAGAAAAAAATAAAAAATAAAAAAAATTCAGGCATGTGGGCATTACATGTTGCCCCAGCTACTCGGGAGACTGAGGCAAGAGAATCTCTTGAGCCTAAGAGTTTGTTGCAATGAGCTATGATCACACCACTGTACTCCAGCTGGGTGACAGAGTGAGATCCTGTCTCTAAAACAATAAATAAAAATTAAAAAAAATAGCACAGCCATGGTAGCTCATACCTATAATTCTGGCACTCTGGGAGGCTGAGATAGGAGAATCAGCTGGGCTCAGAAGTTCTAAACCAGCCTAAACAAGAGTGAGACCCCATCTCTACTAATAATAGAAAAATTAGCCAGGTGTTGTGGTGGGTGCCTATAGTCCCAGCTACTTGGGAGGCTGAGAAGCAGAAGGATTGCTTGAGGTTGCTGTGAGCTAGGCTGATACCATGGCAATCTAGCCTAGGTGACAGAGAGAGACTCTTGTCAATAAATAAATAAACAAACAACAGTGAATCTCAACTCTGCCATTAACCAGCTGTATGATTTTAGGATAACCTGTCTAAGTCTCCTTTTTCTCATCTGTAAAGTTAGTTAATATAAGTAAGTATGGAGACTAGGACCTATACATGCTATGTAAGATCAAAATTAAGGAAGTTAGATTATCTGGTCCAAGAAGGTACAGGCCCTGTCATTGTGTTCCTTGCCATATTTGCCAAGAGCCCAAGTCTAGCAATGCCTGGCACATAGTAGTTACTCAACAGATTTGAATCAGTGAAGACAACCACAACCTTGTCCAGTCTTTTGCTAATACTAGCATTCAAGCTCTCAGCACACTGTTGTATTTTGAGGAGCTGAGCCCTAGTCTTACTTCCATACTTTACATCTTTCACCCCCCAACCTGGAATACTGTACCCATCCTCATGTCTCTGATCTCTCAAAAGTAGCTGACATTTAAGGTATCCAACTATTATCTACCCATAATAGTTTAAAAATAAAAAATAAAAAAACTTTTTTTTTGCAGTTTTTGGCTGAGGCTGGGTTTGAACCTGCCACCTCTGGCATATGGGGCTGGTGTTCTATGCCTTTGAGCCACAGGTGCCACTACCAAAAAAACTTCTTTAAAAAGAAGAAGCCTCAGTGGAGGCTTGCTCCATGCTGGATTCTATGCTGGGACTTCTCAGGTCTTGAAGCAACCTAAAGAGAGCAGTACAATAAGCTCTGTCTTGTTCATGCCATTGATATTTAGGGATTTTCTATCCCTAAATAGGTAAGTTCTATTATTATCTTCACTTTACAGATGAGTATACTGAGGTCCAGAGAAATGTTAACTGGTCACCACAGCTCACCTTCCAAAGGAGCAGAGTTTCCTGTCGTCCTGACATGCCACAGAGGTTCCCCAATACCCACACATCTTTTGGAGCTGGCAAGGAAGAGGAAAAAATGAGACGAATGCAATGGGCCAGACTTCTAGGAAGGACAGGGCAAATTTGGGCACAAGCTCAGCTATGCTTACCAGAAGGCAGTGTCTGGAAGAATGCGATGGGGCTTTGCTCACCCCACAAATCCTCTTCTTTCTCCATTCGGCAGCGGCCATACACCTCATAGCCTGTGCCTAGCTCCAAATCCTGGATCTCAATAGGAGCCAGGGGGATGGTCGTAAGTTCTGATTCCAGCTAAGGGAAAGAGACAGAAAAGTAAAGGGACTCATGGCTGAGTTGAAGGTACTTGAATTTATGTATCAACAGAGTAACCAATTGTCACTCTGGGCTTGCTGGGGACCAGTTGTAGAGGGTGGTCTCAGAACATGGATCTTTCCATTTTAAAAGTGACACAATCCCAGGCAGAGACAAGTTGGTCATGCTGTGTACCAAGTAGAACAGGAGTTTGTAATTTCTGTTATTAATATTATCCCCATTTTACAGATGAGTAAACTGAGGCCCAGAGAGGGGAAGTGACTTGCTCAAGGTCACAGAGCTGAGATTTATCCCCCAGCATTCAGATTCTGCATCTCAGTGTTGCTCTGAATTGCATGAATAATCACAATGACAACTACTCTATTCTTTTTTTTTTTTTGAGACAGAACCTCAAGCTGTCACCCTGGGTAGAGTGCTGTGGCATCACAGCTCACAGCAACCTCCAACTCCTGGGCTCAAGCAATTCTCCTGCCTCTGCCTCCCAAGTAGCTGGGACTACAGGCGCTTCCCACAACGCCCAGCTATTTTTTTGTTGCAGCCGTTATTGTTTGGCCGGTCCAAGCTGGATTCTATCCTGCCAGCTCAGGGGTATGTGGCTGGTGCCTTAGCTGCTTGAGCCACAGGCGCCGAGCAGACAACTCTATTCTTGTTTTTTTTGTAGAGACAGTCTCACTTTATCACCTTCGGTAGAGTGCAGTGGAGTCGCAGCTCACAGCAACCTCCAACTCCCGGGCTTAGGCGATTCTGCCTCAGCCTCCCAAGTAGCGGGGACTACAGGCGACTGCCACAACACCCAGCTATTTTTTGTTGCAGTTTGGCCAGGGCTGGGTTTGAACCCGCTACCCTCAGTATGTGGGGCCAGCGCCCTACTCACTGAGCCACAGGAACCGCCCAACAACTCTATTCTTTACGGTGGTGTTTGGCATCAAAAGCTGCAGGCAAGGAAGTTGGTTTCCCCTCCCCTGTCCCCAGGATCTTTCCTCTTCTGCTGTTTTTTTTTTTTTTTTTTTAGACAGAGTTTCACTTATTAACCCTCGGTAGAGTGCATCACAGCTCATAGCAACCTCCAAAACCTTGGGCTTAGGTGGTTCTCCCGCCTCATCCTCCCGAGTAGCTGGGACTACAGGCACCCACTACAATGCCCAGCTATTTTTTTGTTGTTGCAGTTTGGCCAGGGTTGGGTTTGAATCCACCAACCTCAGCATATGGGGCTGGTACCCTACCTACTGAGCCACAGGTGCCACCCCCTCTTCTGCTTTTGCTAATAGAATCCAAAACTTGCTGCGTTTTAGTTGGGAAGATAGCTGCCAAGAATAGACTACATTGCCCAGTCTTCCTTGTGGTCAGGTGAGTCCATATGACTATGTTCCTGGTCAATGGAGTATGAGAGGAAACAATGTCTGCAGCTTCCTATTGTGCCCTTAGGAAGGTTGTGTGACCTTAGGAAAGTTGCTTTACTTCTCTGAGGTTCAACTTTCTTAACTATAAAATGGAGATTTTTTTTGTTTTTTGTTTTTTGTTTTTTTGAGATAGTATCTTGCTCTGCTGCCCAGACTAGAATGCAGTGTCTTCATTGTAGCTCACTGCAACCTCAAACTCCTGGGCTCAAGGGATCCTACGGTCTCAGCACCCACAAGTAGCTGATGTTACAGACATGAGATACCATGCCCAGTTAACAGATTATTTTGGGAGGAAAATTTTTAGCTGAACAACAGACTAAATGTACACAGACTCCAGAGACAGGCTTAGAATAAGCCCCTGGGCTAGGTCTCTGATTTGAGAATGATGTCCCAGGCCCTACCTGGGCCAGGGTTGGGAGAAATAGTCCCTGACACTCACCGGCGTCCAGGTCACCTCTTGGCATCTTCGGTAGTAGAATTGGCAGATCAGGACTTTATGAGATGGCCATGTAGGTGGAGTCCACTGGACACTGGCCTCTAGGGGTTCATCCTCTGAAAAGTCCACATCAGGGCCCACCTGGGGAGCATTTGGCTTCACTGGGGAAAAGAAGGACGGGGTACAGTGAGCTGGGTCCTCCAGAACCACCCACCCCATACGTAATGCCCCACCTTTCTGCCACATTACTTCGGGTTTCCAAGTTCACGAAGGTGGGGGGCCAGAGAGGCTGGCCTACTTTGGTCCCCCAGACAAGGAGTTTGTCAAACACGGTGAATTGCTGCCGAGGAATGGCCACCCAGCTCTGCCCAGCAGGCACTGCCACAGTGTGAGTTTTGTTGGAGTGGCTGCAAAGAGAGAGATGCAAATGGCATGGACCTTGAGCTAGGCCCAGAGCCGTATGGTAACAACCCTTGTACTAGTAGAGTGATTGCAGCCTACTCTACTTGGGTTCAAATCCCAGCTCTGCTGCTTCAGAGCTGTGTGAATTTGAGCAAGTGACTTCATTTTTCCGTGCCTCAATTTTCTCACTTACAAAATAAGGGCAATAAAAGTACCTGCCAAGGCTGGATGCAGTGGTCACACCTGTAATCCTAGCACTCTGGGAAGCCAAATGGGGAGGATCTTTTGAGACCAGGAGTTTGAGACCAGCCTGAGCAAGAGTGAGACCCCATCTCTACTAAAAATAGAAAAAATTAGCCAATCAGGGTGACTTGAAACTTGAGATGCAGAGGTGGGAGGACCACTTGAGCCCAGGAGTTTGAGGTTGCAGTGAGTAAACTATGATGACACCGCCAGAGCAAGATGCCATCTTAAAAAACAACACAATAGGGCGGCGCCTGTGGCTCAAAAGGGTAGGGCACCGGTCCCATATGCTGGAGGTGGCAGGTTCAAACCCAGCCCCGGCCAAAAAAAAAACATAACAACAACAATAAAGAAAACCCTGCTGAAAGGGCTGAAAAATAAAAGAGGAGAATAAATTAGATAATAAATGGAATGTGTTTAGAACAACATCAGGTGCACATACATGTTACATGAGCACTGGTTATTATGTTTACTGAACACTCACTATATACACGCACAGTAACAACTATTCAGTCAGCTAATATATACTGTGCAAGGCTGAGGTCCTGTTCTGGAAGCTGCAGCCAGATAAGAACCTACCCTCTGGAGGTGGTGTTCCAGTCAGGGAGATAGATAAGAAACACATAGATATATTTTTGAGGCCAAGTCAAGTGGTATAAGCCATACAAGTAACACAAGCAGAGTGAGAGGGATGTAGATGAAGGCAGTGTGGAGGGACATAAAAGGGAATGTGGAGGGATGGTGCTATTTTAGGGAGAGTGTTAGGAAAATTCTCTTCATTGAGGAGACATTTGTTGTTTGTTTGTTTTTTTTTTGAGACGGAGCCTCAAGCTATCCCCCTGGGTAGAGTGTCATGGCATCACAGCTCATAGCAACCTCCAACTCCTGGGCTCAAGCGAGTCTCCTGCCTCTGCCTCCCAAGTAGCTGGGACCACAGGCGCCCACCACAACGCCTGGCCTGGCCATTTTTTGGTTGCAGCCATCATTGTTGTTTGGAGGGCCCGGGCTGGGGATTCGAACCCGCCACCTTAGGTGTACGTGGCTGGCACCTTAGCCGACTGAGCCACAGGCGCCGAGCCGAGGAGACATTTGAATAAAGGCCTGGCCTGAGCATGGTGGCTCATGCCTATAATTCCAGCACTTTGGGAGGCCAAAGCAGGAGGATCACTTGGGCCCAGGAGTTAGAGACCAGCCTGGGAGACAGAGTAAGACACCACCTCTATTTAAAAATAAAAAGGGGTTGAATAGGGTGGCTCACACCTGTAATCCTAGCAGTCTGAGAGACAGAGGCAGGAGGATCTCTTGTGGTCTATGATGGTCTTATACAAAAGGAGTTTGAGACTAGCCCGAGAAAGACCCCATCTCTACAAAAAATAGAAAAATTAGCCAGGTATGGCGGTGTGTGGCCTGTAGTCCCAGCTACTTGGGAGGCTGATGCAGGAGGATCACTTCAGCCCAGGAGTTAGAAGTTAGTGAGTCACAATGATACTACTATACTCTAGCCTAAGCGACAGAGTAAGGCTCTGTTTCAAAACAAAAACAAAATAACTCCCCCGAACCCCAAGACTTTAAAGCAAGCAAGCAAACAAACAAGCTAGGTGCAGTGGCTCAAACCTACAATCCCACTACTTTGGGAGGCTGAAGGAGGAGGATCACATGAGGCCATGAGTTAGACCAGCCTGGGCAGAATAGCAAGATTTGGTCTCTACCAAAAATAAGAAAATTAGCTGGGGTGTGGTGGCGCATGCCACTTGGGAGGCTGAGGCAAGAGGACCACTTGAACTCAGGAGTTTGAAGTTGCAGTGAGCTATGATCATGCCACTTCAATCCAGTCTGGGTGACAGAGTAAGACCCTGTCTCTTAAAAACAAACAAACAGGCTCGGCGCCTGTGGCTCAATCGGCTAAGGCGCCAGCCACGTACACCTAAGGTGGCGGGTTCGAATCCCCAGCACAGGCCCGCCAAACAACAATGATGGCTGCAACCAAAAAAAAAAAAAAAAATGGCCGGCGTTGTGGCGGGCACCTGTGGTCCCAGCTACTTGGGAGGCGGAGGCAGGAGACTCTCTTGAGCCCAGGAGTTGGAGGTTGCTATGAGCTGTGATGCCATGGCACTCTACCCAGGGGGATAGCTTGAGGCTCCGTCTCAAAAA
>CAUYQV010030049.1:0-17813 GCA_963574575.1 Galagoides demidoff | reverse complement strand
ACAGAAGTCAGTAGCTAATATATGAAACTGAAAAATCCAGAAATGGCATGAGAACAGCAGGGTATGACGGTACACACCTGTGGTCTCAGCTACTTTGGAGGGTAAATCGAGAGGATTGCTTGAGCTCAGGAGTCCAAAGCTGCAGTGAACTTTGGCCATACCACTGCATTCCTGCCTGGGTAACAGAACAAGACCCTGTCTCTAAAAATAAATAAATAAATACATAAATAATAAAAATGAATAGAAGAAAAGCAGGTGCAGCAGGGTGGCTCACCCCTGTAATCCTAGCACTCTGGAAAGCCAAGGCAGGAGCATCCCTTGAGCTCAGGAGTTTGAAACCAGCCTGAGTAAGACTAAAACCCCATCTCTACTAAAAATAGAAAAATTAGCTGTACGTTGTGATGGATGTCTGTAGTCTCCAGCTCCTGGAGAGGGTGATACAGGAGGATCCTTGAACCTGGGTTTTTTGTTGTTGTTGTTGTTGCTATTTTGAGACAGAGTCTCAAGCTGGTGCCCTGGGTAGAGTACTGTGGTGTCACAGCTTACAGCAACCTCAAACTCCTGGGCTCAAGTTATTCTCTTGCCTCAGCCTCCCAAGTAGCTGGGACTACAGGCGCCTGCCACAACACCCAGCTATTTTTTGGTTGTAGTTGTCACTGTTGTTCGGCAGGCCTGGGTTGGTTTTGAACCTGCCAGCTCAGGTGTATGTGGTTGGTGCCTTAGCCACTTGAGCTACAGGTGCCGAACCAGCTATCTCAAATCTTTCCTTCATGACTTTAACCTGACTTTATCCAAGTCTAATTCGTTCTTTGTTGTTACAAATTTATTCATATGATCTATATTCACCTTTGTACATCATTTTGGTTTTCAATCACTCTGTTGTAATAATGCCTTACTCTGAGTCTCCTATTTTACTAAAAAAAATTTTTTTTGAGGCAGAGTCTCATTATGTTGCCCTAGGTGGAGTGCTGTGGCATCACAGCTTACAGCAACCTCAAACTCTTGGGCTTAAGACTTAATTCCCTTGCCTCAGCCTCCCAAGTATCTGGGACTACAGGTGCCCACCACAATGCTTGGATATATTTTTTTTTTTAATTTTTTTGTCATTGTTGTAGTTGTCATTGTTGTTTAGCAGGCCCAGGCTGGGTTTGAACCCACCAGCCCCGGTGTATGTGGCCAGCACCATAACTATTGAGCCATGGACACCTTATTTTACTAAATTTTATTTCTTCCTGAGTTTATAGCACAGGAATATGTTTCTCTTCTCTATATTGTGACAGTCTTTCTTTAACCACAGATTCAGGCTCCTCTGAATCCCCTTTCCAACCAGGGCTCAAATTTTGGACTTTCATGTCTACCTCTGCATCATCCAATTTTATCAATATTCCTGTTACATTTGTTTAGCTAGAATCTCTTACACTCAATATCTATCTAAATTCCTCATCCCCTACAACCTCCCAACTGATGTCTAATCACTCTGGCCTGCCTTCGGCAAGTCCTGTTAAACTGGTATAATGCTACATTTTATGTGTAAACTTGACTAGGCTAGGAGATGCCCAGATAACTGGTAAACATTATTTCCGGGTGTATCTGTGAGGTGTTTCCAGAACAAATTAGCATCTATATTTGTGGATCAACTACAGAAGACTTTTATCCAATCAGTTAAGGGCCCAATAGAGAAAAAAAGGCAGAGGAAGAGCAAATTCACATTCTCTTCTTAAGCTGTGACATTCATCCTCTCCCGCCCTTGACAGTGTATCTCCTAATTCTCAGGTCTTAGGATTTCAGACATACATCAGTAGTATGCTCCACTTTTTAGCTCTATAATTGGGAGTTATACTATCAGCTTCCCTGTTTCTCAAGACTTCTGACTCTAACTGAATTATACCACCAGGTTTCATTCTCCAGCTTGCAGACAGCAGATTATGGAACTTCTTGGTCTCCATAATTGTGTCAGACAATCTCTCTCTCTGTCTCCATAGATATGTGTATGTGTGTGCATGTGTGCATATAAAACCTCCTCCCTGGGATTATCTGCACCCTCAGAATTCTTCTTTACAGGCTCGGCGCCTGTGGCTCAATCGGCTAAGGCGCCAGCCACGTACACCTAAGGTGGCAGGTTTGAATCCCCAGCGCGAGCCCGCCAAACAACGATGGCTGCAACCAAAAAATGGCTACCCAGGGGGATAGCTTGAGGCTCCATCTCAAAAAAAAAAAAAAAGAATTCTTCTTTACAAATCAGTAAAGGTATTAGGAATAATTTTCAGAATTTTGTCAACTCACCTATTCATTTTTTCTCTCAGTTGACTTCTTTTAAGATGGAGCCTCAAGCTACCCCCCTGGGTAGAGTGCCATGGCATCACAGCTCATAGCAACCTCCAACTCCTAGGCTCAAGCTAGTCTCCTGTCTCCACCTCCCAAGTAGCTGGGACCACAGGCGCCTGCCACAACGCCCGGCCATTTTTTTTTTTTTTGGTTGCAGCCATCATTGTTGTTTGGCGGGCCCGGGCTGGGGATTCGAACCTGCCACCTTAGGTGTACGTGGCTGGCGCCTTAGCTGATTGAGCCACAGGCACCGAGCCTCTCAGTTTACTTCTAAAGAATCAGGGCAACATGAGAAGCCACACCTTATTGCACCAGGATATTTTATTTCTTGTATTGACCAAGTTTTTTATTTGCCTAAGACAGGGTCTAGCTCTGTTGCTGGGCTAGAGTGCAGTACAGTGGCATCATCATAGCTAACTGCAGCCTCAAACTGGGATCAAGCCATCTTCCTGCCTCAGCCTCCTGAGTAGGTGGGATCATGGGTGCATGCCACCATGCACGGGCTAATTTTTCCTTTTTTTTTTTTTTTTTTTGTGGCTAAGAGGTCTCATTCTTGCTCAGGATTGTCTTAGACACCTGGCCTTAAGCAATTTTCCCACCTTAGCCTCCTGGAGTGCTAGGATTATAGGCTTGAGTCGCTGGCCTAGTCCACTTTTTTTTTCTTTTAACATTTCACTTATGTTTAAGATTTCCCCATGCCTAGTTGCAGCTGCTTGTGAATTGGGGGCTTTGTCAATGCATTTTTGTTGTTCATTTCATTAGATATAGGTGGATAAAAAATCTGCAACTTTGCCAGATTCTTCTCCCCTTACTCGGAAATCATTCAGCTAAGCCTAACTAGGTTTAAAGTAGTTGCTAATAAACAGAATTTTCTTTTTTTTTGAGACAGAGCCTCAAGCTATCCCCCAGGGTAGAGTGCCATGGCATCACAGCTCACAGCAACCTCCAACTCCTGGGCTCAAGCGAGTCTCCTGCCTCAGCCTCCCAAGTAGCTGGGACCATAGGCACCCGCCACAGCATCGGCCATTTTTTGGTTGCAGCCATCATTGTTGTTTGGCGGGTCCGGGCTGGGGATTTGAACCCGCCACTTTAGGTGTATGTGGCTGGCACCTTAGCCGATTGAGCCACAGGTGCCGAGCCTGAATTTTTTTTTTTTAAAGAAAGATATTTTTGTAAAGAGGTTCAAATAGGAGAGAAAGGAGGAATAAACATTCTACAGTGCACATGCTAATTATTCAGTAAATGTCTGCAGAATTAATTTGAAAGTTTCCCTGGACATAGTCCAGTTAATTAAAATTGCAAATCATTATTACATCTGATCATTTCAGTTTTTCCACTAAAGTAATAAAAGAGCACTCATTATATGCCACAGACTGTGCTGAGTGCTTCACATATATTACTAATTGCATCCTCACAACAGTGTGGTAACATGCTATTGTTATCATGCCCATTTTATAGACAAGGTAACTTTCAGTGTAGTGAGATTAAGCCACTAGTTGAAAGAACACAGTGATATTTCAAGAGGCAAAACCTTGACTCATCCCCAAGTCTCTGGTGCCAAAGACTATGTTTTTAACAGCTGTATTATACAGCCTTCTTTTTTCAGGAATTTAGGAGAAAGTACAATGAACTTGGAGTCAGAAGACCTGAATACAAGCCCAAGCTCCAACATTATTTATTTATTTATTTATATTTATTATTTATTTACTTATTCATTTATTTTGAGGCAGAGTCTCACTCTGTCAATCTGGGTAGAGTGCAATGGTATCATCACAGCTCACAGGAACCTCAGACTTTTGGGCTCAAAATATCCTCCTGCCTCAGCCTCTCAAGTGGCTGAGACTACAGGTGCCCATCATAATGCCTCGATAATTTTTCAGTTTTTATGCTATTTTTAGTAGAGATGGGTCTCACTCTTGCTCAGGCTGGTCTTGCACTCCTGAACTCAAGGACTCTCCCACCTCGGCCTGCCAGAGTACAGAGATTATAGGTGAGCCACCATGCCCAGCTCGCAGCTTCAACATTATATACTATATAATCTTGGTAAGTCATTTAAACTCCTTTTCTCATTTGTAAAATAGGGGTAATGATACCTTCACTGGTTCTAAGAGTCATAATACTTTTGCTTCAAAATGGCAGGTGAGGGCTGGGCATAGTGGCTCATGCCTATAATCCCAGCACTCTGGGAGACCAAGGTGGAAGGATCCCTGAGCTCAGGAGTTGGAGACCAGCCTCAGCAAAAGTGAGACCCCTTCCTTTCTACTAAAAATAGAAAAACAAGGGAGTTTTGTGGCTCAGGCCTGTAGTACCAGCTACTCTGGAGGCTGAGGCCAAAGGATCACTGGAACCCAGGAGTTTGAGGTTGCTGTGAATCATGATGTAGTGGAACTCTACCCAGGGTGACAAAGTCAAATTTTGTCTCAAAAAACAAACAAACAAACAAGGTTGGCCTCTTGCTTTATTTAACATTTCAGAAATTTAATCAATAAACAATGTTCACTACACAATTTAGGTGCACTCTTTTATATTATCTTACAAATTTTATCAGTTAATAAAACTTAATACACCAATTAAAATATGTTTACATAATATAAAAATGTTTAAAGTTTAAATTTTGAACTTGTTTTGGATGTGTACAAAAATCATGTAACACCATGCTCACGCTAAGAACCAACATAATGGAATTACTGAAATAAATGTGCTGTGAGGGATGGAATAAAAAATGACAGGTGGACACATGAATTTGCCTCAGCTCTCAAACCAAATCCACTAAAACAACAACAAAGTTGGTTTTTAAAAAGCAGAAACCTAGCTCTTTTTCCCCTTTTCCCCCTCACTATTCTCTACTCTCCCTCTTCTCTTCTCCACTCTCTCCCCTCTTCTCTCTCCTCTCTTCTCTTCTCTTTTTCTCTCCTCCTTGGGCTGCTCTGCAGCCTCCCTCCCCCCCACCAATAAAGACCTTTCATACAAAAAAAAAAAAAAAAGCAGAAACCTAAAGACCAAAGTGAATGGAGAAGAACCATAACACCACCATTTTGGATTCCAGAAAGCATGCAGATGAGTACTAGTTTGACCAAGTAAGCCCAAGAAAGCAGAATCCAAACCTAGAGAAGGAGAAAGCTGAGAAGTAACCTGATTGGCATTGTAGAGCCCACAAAATACTTAGAAAGTACTGATGCACCCAGTACTTTTGGAAATGGAAATCATACTGAAAATAGGAGGATTATTTGAAAAATCCATTCAAGAAGCAGTTGCCTTCCCCAGTTCTGCGTAGCCACAAGACTTCTTTTCTCTACCACATCAGACAAGTGGGAATGTGATTTTCTGAAGAGAGAAAGGTAATTATTTGACCTATGAATGGAGTCACCAGAAAGTTAAAGAAATATCTTTTTTTTTTTTTTTGCAGTTTTTGGCCGGGGCTGGGCTTGAACCCACCACTTCTGGCATTTGGGGCTGGTGCCCTACTCCTCTGAGCCACAGGCACCACCCTAAATAAATGTCTTTAACATAAAATACAAACACCAAAATGAAAAAGAAACAGGCAACTTGGAGGACAAACTAAGCCAGAAAAAGAAAAATTTCGGGCAACCCATTCAGGACTCCTTCTATTGTACAGGAACCTTTCCTATCTAGTCTCTATTTCCTATTTATTCTCAATAAACTATCACTTAAAAAAAATTCAAAAAGCAAATTATTATTTAAAAGCAAGACATTAACAAAGGTATAATTCAAGAAAATTTCCCATAACAAAGGACATGAATTTGTAAATTGAGGGTGGCTACCAAGTGTCCAGAACAATGAATAGAAATAAATGGACACTATAACATATACTGTGAAATTTGAGAATGTTAGGCAGTAAAATAAGATTCAAGAAAGGAAAAAAAAGTCATAAACGGCCATTAGAATCATAATGGACTTCTCAACAGCAACACTGGAAACAAGAAAATGGTAGAAAAGCATTTATAGATTCTGAGGAAAATGACTTCTAATCTAGAATTTTGTACCCAAATACCCTACAATTGAGTAAAGAGATATTTTTAGTTGTGTATGATATCAATAAATTTCACTCTTTTACACTCTTCCTCAGGAAGATTTTGGGGCATGATCTTCCTCAAAATGTCAGCGCAAAGAAATAGGAATACATGGTAAATTGCATTACATCTTCAAATATTTACTGCTCCTCTCTATTAGGATTAGAATTTTTCTTTCTCTCCCACTGACATCAAGCTTGGCCACTGATTTGCTTTGAGCAATGTAATTGAAGTGGAAATGATAGATATTATCGTTCTTTTCTTTCCCCAAAGGTTGGTATGACAGGTGAAGATTGCTCCTGGATCCTAAGAAAAAGCCAACATGGAACAGAGCTACAGTCAACCCACAGAGAATGAAACTGAAAAATAAATTTTTTTTGATAAGCCATTGATATTTTGGAGTTATGATTGAAAGAAGTATGAAAAGCTGAATGATACACTTAGGATCCTAGAAGTAGGACCTAACACAGAAAGAAGTAATGCAAATACTCAGAATAATGGTGAACTTTGACTCCAGAATGACAGCTGTGATGCTACTCTAGAGAAGAATCAAAGTCAGAATGGAGACTATCAAATGGCTCTTAGATGTTTCCAAGAAGATGAAATTGATAAGACTACTTAATATGTCTCATCATGCAGGATTGAGAATAAATACACTTTTAGTGGAGAATTTGGTTATAAGTTAGTAATAATTAAAATAACGTAAGTGAAAAATAAAAATAAGATATATTAACTCCAGGAAAACCAAAAAGTTGTATAAGAAAGGAAAAGTAATCATAAAAGTATACACAGTCATAAGACATGTATACATATTACTAATTTAACTAACATGATAACTATATTGGGAGAATGGATAGAAAAGTATATATATGAGTAATTGGGGTAGGAGGTTGGGGTAGTTGAAGAAAATAATACAACTTTGATAGATAACACCTAAATTATAAAAAAACCAATAAGTAGGGTGGTGCCTGTGGTTCAGTGGGTAGGGCGCTGGCCCCATATACTGAGGGTGGCAGATTCAAACCTGGCCAAACTGCACGAAAAAATCAGCTGGGTGTTGTGGTGGGCACCTCTAGTCCCAACTACTCAGGAGGCTGAGGCAAGAGAATCGCCTGAGCCCAGGAGTTGGAGGTTGCTGTGAGCTGTGTGACATCACAGCACTCTACCAAGGGCAATAAAGTAAGACTCTGTCTCTACAATAATAATACTAATAATAAATCAATAAGAAATAGTACAAGCATATTATTTAGAGTTACTGAGGCAAATACCAAAAGAAACAACTAAAATCACTGACACTTGTTGCAGGAGGAAGGGAGTAGAAATTGATGCCTAAGGAATTGGTGGTTTTGTAATAAGCCTCGTAGAACTATTTGACTCCTAAAGTATGTGCATGTTTAACTTTGATTTAAAACATTTGTGTTAAACTTAAACATCATAGCACAGGGGAAATTTGAGGCTTTAGAACTCAAAAGATACAAAAAGGACAATATAATAAACCAGTACAGCACACATTTACACACCAAAAAAAAAAAAAAAAGAGGAAGAGGGAATTTGAAAGGACTTTGTAAACTATAAAACACTAGAAACAAGTTTAAAAATTTGAGTAGCGGCTTGGCTACTCAGTTGTCACATACACCTGGGGTGGCGGGTTCAAACCCGGCCCATGCCTGCAAAACAACAATGACAACTGCAACAAAAAATAGGCGGTATTGTAGAGGGTACCTGTAGTCCCAGCTACTTGGGAGGCTGAGGCAAGAGAATCGCTTAAGGCCAAGAGTTTGAGGTCGCTGTGGGCTGTGATGCCATGGCACTCAACGGAGGGTGACTTAATCAGACTCTCTCTCAAAAAAAAAAAATTTTTTTTGAGTAGTATGGAAGCAGGAAAAAATAATGGGTAAGAACACAGACTCTAGGTTATTTATTTATTTATTCATTTATTTATTTTTATATTATTTCCCTGAGGCACAGTCTTACTCTGTTATCTGAGCCAGAGGGCCAAGGTATTAGCCTAACTCACAGCAACCTCAAACTCCTGGGTTCAAGCCCTCATCTTACCTCAGCCTCCTGAGTAGCTAGAACTACGGTCATGCGCCGCAACACCCAGTTAAATTTTTTATTTTTCGTAGTGATGGGGGTCTCAATCTTGTTCAGGCTGGTCTCAAACTCCTGAGTTCAAATGATCCTCCCCCCTTGGCCTTCCAGAGTGCTAGGATTACAGGTGTGAGCCACAGGGCCCCACCTTGGATTCTAATCGTGAGAATATTGCTAAGCCTCAGTTTCCTTATTTGTAAAACAAGGATATAATAATAATCTCTCTCATAGAGTTAATATGAAGATGCAATGAGATAAGCCCCTGCAGAAAGAAAACCCTGGGAAAGTTTTAGCTACTATTAATCTCTTTTCTTCCTGTATCTTCTCTGTGGGTTAATAGATATTAAATGGATGACTACAGATAGTCAGTAGAAGAGAAACATAAGGCAAAAATCTGAGATGATAACCAAACTAGAGAACCAGCTTCTGAATCACTGAAAACTGACCATGCTCTTGTCACTTGGGCAGCAGTAATTGACGAGCCATTGCCTTGGAGTTACAGCTGTTTCTTGCCTTTGTCTGTTCCATTTCCTTACCTTTTCCTCCTTCATCCTTACCAATGTCATCAATCATTATCTTTGGACATGCACTGAGCCTTTCATTCAGCAAATGTTTATTGAATGCCTAATGCCCTTTTTTACTCATAGTCTCTGATTCCAATGTGCTCTACCTACATAATTTAGACAACAGGTTAAGATTGTAGGTACAAAAGGAATTATTTTCTGCAACAGGAAGTTGTGAATAGGGCGGCACCTGTACCTCAAGGAGTAAGGCCCTAGGCCCATATCCCGGAGTGGTGAGTTCAAGCCCAGCCCTGGCTAAAACTGCAAAAAAAAAAAAAAAATTTTTTTGTGAATAATGACAAATAAGGAAGCAGAATAATCCAAGAGCAACCACAAGGATATTAGACCTGCATCCAACTCTGCAACTACTGTAATTCTGATTCCAAATGCCATTCTTTTCCCTAATCTGTAAATCACAAAATGTGATTTTTCAAAAAAAAAATTTTTTTTTCAGTTTTGCCAGGCTGGGCTTGAACCTGCCACCCCCAGTATATGGGGCCAGCACCCTACTCCTTGAGCCATAGGTGCCACCCATAAAATTAAATTTTTTTTTAATTTTTTGGCCAGGGCTGGGCTTGAACCTACCACCTCTGGTATATGGGGCCAGCACCCTACTCCTTTGAGTCACAGGCACCACCCAAATTAATTTTTTTTTTTTTAAGACAGAGCCTCAAGCTATCCCCCTGGGTAGAGTGCCATGGCATCACAGCTCACAGCAACCTCCAACTCCTGGGCTCAAGCAAGTCTCCTGGCTCCACCTCCCAAAGAGCTGGGACTACAGGCGCCCACCACAATGCCCGGCTATTTTTTGGTTGCAGCCATCACTGTTGTTTGGCAGGCCAGGGCTGGATTTGAACCCGCCACCTTAGGTGTATGTGGCTGGCACCTTAGCCACTTGAGCCATAGGCGCCGAGCCCCAAATTAAATTTTATGTCATTTTAAGTCTAGCTTTTCTTTGCCTGTTAGGAAGCAAGTGTTTGTTTGTTTTTGTAGTTTTTGGCTGGGGACAGGTTTGAACCCACCACCTCCAGTATATGGGGCCAGCACCCTACTCCTTTGAGCCACAGGCACTGCCCAGGAAGCATGTGTTTGTTTTTTTGTTTTTTCAGTTTTTGGCTGGGGCTGGGTTTGAATCCGCCACCTTCAGCATATGGGGCCAGCACCCTACTCCTTTGAGCCACAGGCACCACCCAGGAAGCAAGTTTTTTTTTTTAATTAATTAATTTATTTATTTATTTGAGACAGAGTCTCAAGCTGTTGCCCTGGGTAGAGTGCCATGGCATCCCAGCTCATAGCAACCTCCAACTCTTGGACTTAAGCGATTCTCTTGCCTCAGCCTGCCAAGTAGGTGAGACTGACTACAGGTGCCCACCACGACGCCTGGCTATTTTTGGGTTGCAGTTGTCATTGTTGCTTAGCAGACCCAGGCTGGGTTCGAACTCACCACCCTAGGTGTATGTGGCCAGTGCCCTTGCTGACTGAGCTACAGGCACCGCCAGGAAGCAAGTTTTTTAAGGACACGAGCTTATGCATAGGGAGGAAACATCCATTATGTTAGAGTTTGTTGCCAGGAGGAAAAAACATGGGAGTTCTGTATGGAATATGGTTCTATTTGTTTTGACTTGTTTTTTCCTACCTTTGCCCAGAGATATTGCCCAGTCTGACATGAGGCATTCTTAAAGACCATCATTCTTTCTTTGAGAGAATGCCCAGAAGTTAAATGGTAGTTTCCCTGATCTAAAGTTGATAAGACAAAAGAAACTCCCTGAAGAAGTGCCTCACTCCCCTAGAGACAACCTGGTGCTCTTTTCTATCCTCCCCAGACATTCTTATCCTTCTTATTTACATAGCTGGACCCTTCAGACCTGGCCTTTTCACCTAGTCCATCTTTAGGACCATCCTGACCCATCTTTCTCCCCACACCCAGTGTAAAACGCCATTGGTGCTCTGGCTCTGGTTTTATTCTACAGTTCTGACAGAATCCAGTTTCTGAGATCTGGCCACTGCTCCAGGTATCTGAATTCCTTTCTGTTTCCTTTAATTGGCTCTTTTATTGTGATACAGCACGAAATCAGTCCCTCTGAGAAGGAGTCCAACATGCTCTTACTAGTCTTCCATTCCAGATCCTGTTATCTTTGAACATCCCTGATTTAAACAGCAAGCTATCTTTTTTTTTTTTTTTTTTTTTTTTGAGATCAGGTCTGCTCTGTTGCCCGGACTGGGGTGCAAGGGTGCAATCACAGCTCACTGCAGCCTCAAACTCCTGGGATCAAATGATTCTGCCACAGCCTCCCAAGTATCTGGGACTATAGGCGCTGACCACTGTGCTCGGCATGTCTGTCTGGATCTCTGAATATTCCTTCTATTGGATTTACTTAGCACTATGCGGGCAACCTTAGAAAAATTCTCTAACTTCAAGTTCTCCCGCTACTCTCCCTTCTGTTCTGTACCAGTAAGGCCAGACTCCCACCGGGGATCTGCAGCTGGGTCCACCATATCCTTGTCTTGATCTAATATACCTAATCAGAACATGCTGGCCCCACCCTAAGACGAGACAGTCATTCAACCAACCCATTGGGCAGAAAATAATCTCATAAGGAAATAGGAGGTCTGAACTTTGAGATCAAGGCTGCCTGTACACACATAGCTCTTACACACATATACACGCATAACACATCCACCCACTATACCTCTCCTTACCCACACTGCTGTCTACCTATAAAAAGGCAGGCATATGTCTATTTCTCTACTTTTGAGTTGCTAACTGGATTTAAAAGGATATTTCACCAATGGAATTGTCAGATGTCTCTGAGACCCTCAAGCTATCCAATCGACCTGGTGTGATTACTCAGCAGAACTAGCAAGTTTGACCAGATTATAGTGAAGGGAAAATAAAAAGGAATGGAAATAAAGCAGCCAGGACTCTAATGCAGCAAAAAGAAAAAACACAATGTATCTGAAATGAAGGCAATAGACCTTCCCAGAGAGAGTGGGAAAGGGTCCCTCACATGAATGAGAGGAAACTCTGACCCAAAGACAATAAACCAGTATAATAAATATTTCATCCAAATTTTCCCTACAATTATCTACAAAGATTTTTTTGTTGGCTGCCCCAGATCTTTAAATAATCTTATCTACTTCTTATTGGTTCCAAGTTACCTTAACTACCACATACGCCCATTTTCCTTTACATCTCTAAAATAATTGCTGCCTGCTATTTTCCAGGTATTGTATGTTGATGCCTAGGAGACTTGTGATGTTTGTGACCTCTGTGGTGGGCACTGTTCTGTAACCTGTAATCATTATTCTACTTCATTGCTCTATTTTATAACAAACTATAAACTACATTTTATAAAACATATAAATCACACTCAATGAACTGAGTCACAAACTCCCCTAAACTCATTGTTTTTTGCAAGGCCTTTCCTTTTAACTTCCTTGTTTGAAAGGTCAGAAAAAGGCCAGACTTTTCTCCCAATTCCCCGTAGCCCTCTCTATCCCTAATCAGGAATAATTAGTTCTATTGGCTGAAATTTCAAGAAAATACAAGATTTTGAATTTTGGAATATAATAATGGCTAATGACACTATATGCTGGGCACTGTTATGAGCGCTTCATGTAAATGAATTCATTTAAGTCCCATAACTCCCCAATGAAGTAGGTACTGTTATCCCTATTTCATAAAGAAGAAAATTAAAGCACAGAGAGACTGAGTAATTTACCAAAGGTCACACAGTTAGAACTGGGCATTGAACCCAGGGAATCCTAGAGGACCTCTATGCTGTACTATGTCTGATCTTTAGATCCTCCTTCAAAGTAGATTTTGTAGTCCTTAAAATAAAGTCCAAATTGATTACTCTCAGTGAGTCAAGGAACTCCTAATGCATTTGGCTCCATCTTCATAATATATTTGCTAATGTAAATAGGAAAGCAGCCAATTACCAGTAAAGCATGTTTTGTATTTATTAAACAATACTATAAAATTCTGATGAAAACTCCTACAGTAATTCAGACTTGAGAATTTTTTGTTGATCTTCAGAAACTGGTCCAGCTGTTTCTCCAGCTGCCTAGTAATTAGACAAGAACTAAAGCAGTGAATCAGTTCAAATTCTAAATTCTGAAAAGGACAATGCATTTCCTTTTGTCTTCATAAGACACCTACATTTAAATTACAATGCAAAAGCAACCAGGCACTGTGTGAGCAAATTTGCATAATTGGTGTCAGGGGTCTAAAGCAGAAGCAAAAGGGGGCTAGAAATTGATGGAGCTGATAGAGCTGATTATTCCTTCCATCTTACACCCTTTCAAACCCTTTTATAATAGAGACATTAAATTGCTGTGCATAGCTCCTTTAAATCTATCTATATTAATAGGGCTTAATTGGGTTAGAGAGAAAGAAAATTCAACCATAGGTTTGCATGTTAGAGTTATACTTTTTTGTTTAAAACATGTGCCCATTGCTGGAAAGATTTTATGCCATTCAGCATTTCTTTGTGACTCATTTGCTCACAAAGCCTGCCACATCTGTCCTATTAAATAGCCAGTTCATCTACCGGCTAATCTTAGATAATTCAAGCAAAAGCTTAAGCAGCCAAACACCTGCAATGAATGTGGCTTACGTCCTTCATAGATTTTAGCTATTGTATACAGAAAAGAACACTGCCTTAATCAGGAATTATTCCCTGCAAGGGATCCCACTTAAACTACTTCAGATGCAAGGGTGTGATACTTATTGAAAAGATACAGGTGTATCTTGTTAAAGCAAAGCTGTCAGGACAGCCAGCTTTCACAAAAGACTTGACATGGTACTTGAAAGTCAAAAACTAAAGATATTATTTTCATCTCTTCTAGCGCCATAATGTCTTCTCTCTTTTCTTCAAAGACTGGCTTTCTCTGCTTCAGCATCCCTAAGATAGAAAATGGCAGTCCAGCTCCAGCTCTTCATCATCTACCAGATCCTGTGCCCAATACAAACGAACTAAAGACTCTGCATCCCAATTACAAATTCCCAGGAGACAGAATGTAATTAACTTAGCTTAGGTCAGGTGCTCTAGCTGTGGCTATAGCAGCCACAACAATTTGGACACTGAGTTGCTTTCTCCAGTTAGGAACTGGGGCTGGCAGGCATTCTGAAAAGAATTCACAACACACTGTTGCCATTCTTTAAGTTAGAGATAAGGAGGTAATGCCTATGTTAATTAGCTCAATTCAACCATTTCACAATGTATACATATTTTAAAACATCATGTTGTATGTAATAAATATATATGTGTGAGTGTGTGTATATATGTATGTGTGTGTGTGTGTGTGTGTGTGTGTATATATATATATATATATATATATATATATATATATATATATAATTTGGGGGGATTGTTTTGTTTTGTTTTTTTGAGACAGAGCCTCAAGCTATCCCCCTGGGTAGAGTGCCATGGCATCACAACTCATAGCAACCTCCAACTCCTGGGTTCAAGCGAGTCTCCTGCCTCAGCTTCCCAAGTAGCTGGGACCACAGGCGCCCGCCACAACACCCAGCCATTTTTTGGTTGCAGCCATCATTGTTGTTTGGTGGGTCCGGGCTGGGGATTCAAACCCGTCACCTTAGGTGTATGTGGCTGGCGCCTTAGCTGCTTGAGCCACAGGCGCCGAGCCAATTTTGTTTTGTTTTTGAAACAAGGTCTCCCTCTGTCATCCAGGCTGGAGTTCAGTGATGTCTTCACAGCTTACTGCAACCTCAATTTCCTGGGCCCAAGGGATCTTCTCATTTCAGCCTCATAAGTAGCTGGGACTATAGGCAGGCACCACCATGCCTGGCTAATATATACAATTTTTATTTATCAATTAGAAAAACAAAAAATAAATTAGAGATAATGAACTACAGATGAATTAAGATTTTAGCTTTTATTTATTTTTTCTGCAGTTTTTGGCCTGGGACCGGGTTCTACCCCAGGCATATGGGGCCGGGACCCTACTCCTTGAGCCACAGGCACCACCCCAGATTTTAACTTTTCCTGAATGCACATTTTGTTCATCTCAAATGCACCCTTGCCTCTACTAATAACCTTAAACACTTGGGTTTCTTCATTTATGCATCTGCCAAAATTATCAACAAAGTGTTGACAAGCTAGTTGTGAGCATGTGTCAACTTGTACAACTGACATTAATTCTCCTTTTCTCATGGAGAACTTCCTAGAAATTTTATTTTTACACTTCAAGAAATTTCACAAGTAATGCTTGCAAATATCTCCAACCTCACCCATGAGCTAGGTGCTCAGTGACCAAAAATAACACAGGGGAAGCCAAACTATAACTTTTAGTTTTAACCTCCAAATAAATGAGACCAATGTAAATGCCATTTTACCACATAAACATATATGAAAGGAAAATTCAAAGTGATAACCTTATTAACACATTATAATTTTGACTTCCTAGGCTAAGTGCCTTGGCTCACACCTGTAATCCTAGCACTCTAGGAGGCCAAGGCAGGAGGATCACTTGAGCTCAGGAGTTGGAGACCGGCCTGAGCAAAAGCAAGACCCTGTTTCTACTAAAAATAGAAAAACTAGCTGGGCATCGTGGTGGGCACCTGTAGGCCCAGCTACTCAGGAGATTGAGGCAAGAAGATTGCTCAAGCCCAAGAGTTTGAGGTTGCTGTATGCTATAACACCATAGCACTCTACCCAAGGCAAAAGAGTAAGACTCTGTCTCAAAAAAAAAAAAAAAATTTTTTTTTCACTTCCTACTTAAAATGGAGTCACTTCATTAAAATACAATCATATCATTGTCAATTCCAAGAGACAATATAGCAAAAAATAAGTGGTGATCCATCTATTGACCGAATTCAGTCATAATCCCTCATCACTGTAATTTAGCCCACATCAAGGCCTGTTTCCATGCTAAGAAAGAGAAAGTGCCTTCTTAATTGTTTTAAATTTAATTTTTAACTTTTATAATCTATGTGAAAGTGCCCTCTGGCATTTAGAGATATAGAAGATAAGATGCCGCACTGAATAGCTTCTTTAACTCACTCAGTAAGAGGAGCTGAAGATAGAGATGATTTCTGAATGCATCTGTGCAGAAAATGCTGACTAGGGGTACTAGTCCCGGAATAACCACAGCCAGTTTTGTCTTTTTCTTACGTTTTCCAAATGACTCATAAAGGACCCTCTGCACTCAAATAGCGTGTCATGAAATGGGAACAATAAAATACAGAAAATGGACATTGCTGTCTCTTCTTGATGAGTCCAGCTTTTTGTTACCTGGTGTGAAGCCAGAGCAGCCTGTCTGAAATCGGGGAGAGTTGTACTCACACCAGTTTCCAGTTCTCTATGCTATTTGTGTGACACCTCTCCCGGGGGAAAGCAGTGCTGCTTTGTCCTTTGAAAATGGCTGGACCATAGGTTCTTAACCCTCTCTGCAAATTAGAATTAAAATACTAATGTGCAAATTCCACAATTGAATTAGAATCTCTGGGAACTAGACTTGGCTGTCAGTGTTTTTAAAAAGCTCTCCAGGAGATTTCAATGTGCTACCAGAATTGAGCTGCCCCCAGATTAGACTTGATGAAGATAACCTGTTGTAGACCAATGTTTCTCCACTGTTATTTCATTATCACCTATAATGAGTCTTTTTAGACTTTTTTCTAATCATCTTCCCCATGAAAATTTAATACCACAGGAATATTGTGTATATCCTGTTTTTGTGCTGTGTATATACAAAATATACAGCTGTGTTTTGTACATAAAACAAGGACCAATTTTTGCTGCTTATGGGTATGATGTTTTTCCCATTGAGAATGTAGGTTGTAGGGTTGTGCTGCAGAGACAAACAGCCCAAAATCTCAGTGTCTTTCAGCAACAAAAATTCACATCTCGCTTGTGCAGCGTGCACATCAGAGGGCAGCAGAGCCTGCTTCACATTGTAATCTTCCCTTGGGCCCCCAGAATGCCAGAGCAACGTCGATCTGGAATATTATTGGAAAGCATAGCAGTGGAAAAGGGAGCAGGAAAAGCATGTCTGGCTCTTAAAACTTTTGCTGGAGCGGCCCCCAGAGCTTCCACTCACGTTTCATTGGCCAAAACAAGTCACATAGTGACCCCAGAGCTCAATGGGACAGGTATGTCTATCTTCTCACAAGAAGAGGAACAGATGTGGGTGAGCAATCTACCAGAACAAGCAGTCTTCTCAGACATGTCCACTGTGATTGAGACAGACACACTCCTAACAGTCAGTGAGAGCCTCTCTCTTGGTTACTGTGCACCAGGTTCCAAACAAGATAGGGCACAACATAGCCCTGGGAATGCTATCCTTGTCCTTGTTTTTAAAACATGAAATTAAGAGAACTCAATGGGCATTTCTTTTTCATGGTTCTTCTACTCCTGTAGCAATGAGCACGGTACTTACATTATCAATAAGAACCCTTTTAATGGGCTCTCCTAATCGTCTCCTAAAGTACATCACGTTTTCCTCATTGGCTTTTGACTAGGCTTCATATTTCCACTATGAAGTTTGAGATTACTCATTGACCACAATATATATGCCCTGTGCAAATTTTATTTTAGTTTCAAATCTAGAAAATGCAGTTCAAATCTTGGAGGTTTTTTTTTTTTTTTTTTTTTTTTGAGATGGAGACTCAAGCTATCCCCCTGGGTAGAGTGCCATAGCATCACAGCTCACAGCAACCTCCAACTCCTGGGCTCAAGTGAGTCTCCTGCCTCCACCTCCCAAGCAGCTGGGACCACAGGCGCCCGCCACAACGCCCGGCCATTTTTGGTTGCAGCCATCATTGTTGCTTGGTGGGCCC
>CAUYQV010030048.1:0-12184 GCA_963574575.1 Galagoides demidoff | reverse complement strand
TAGAAGACTGAAACTGGACCCACACCTTTCACCATTAACTAAGTTAGACTCTCACTGGATTAAAGACTTAAACTTAAGACATGAAACCATAAAAATACTAGAAGAAAGTGGAGGGAAAACACTTGAAGAAATTGGCCTGGGTGAATATTTCATGAGGAGGACACCCCAGGCAATTGAAGCAACATCAAAAATACACTGGTAGGTGGTATCTCAATGTAGCTTTGAGTTACATTTCTCTGATGATTAGGGATGATGAGCATTTTTTCACGTGTTTGCTTGGCCATTTGTCTGTCCTTATCATTAAAGTTTCTGTTCATGTTTCTTGCCCAGTTTTTAAGGGGTTTTTTTGCTCTTTTCTTGTTGATCTTCATGAATTCTTTGTAGATTCTGGTGATTAGCCACTTCGTGAGATGTTTAGCATGCTCATATCTTCTTCCATTCTGAAGGCTGTCTCTTTGCTTTGTTGATTGTGTCCTTAGCTGTGCAGAAACTTTTTACTCCATCAGGACCAATTTATTTGTTTTAGTTGTTGCTACAATTGTCAGTGGGCATTTTTCATGACTTCTTTTCCTAGGCCAATAAGATTAAGAGTTTCTTCCGCACTTTCTTCTAGCGTTTTTTTAGTTTCATGTCTTAGATTTAAATCTCTTATCCATCATGAGTTACTTTGGTAAGTGGTGAGAGGTGTGAATCCAACTTCAGTTTTGTGCAATTATCAATATTATTAAGCAGTAGCTTTTCAACAAAAAATCAGTGAGTACCTACTAAGTGATAAACATTGTCCTAGAGAAAATAAAAGATTAAAAAAATGAATCAACCACCTCTGCTTTCAGAGATTTTATAATCAGAAAATGAGTGAACTGTTGAAGATTATCCATTAGTTTGCAAAGCACCTCCCATAAGAATTATAATTATTACCCTTATTTTTAAAAATGAATAATAACAAAGTTCAACGTTAAATGCCTCACCCCAGGTCATCTACCTAGAGTACATCTAGCCATACTTTTCCCAGGATTTTTGACTTCAGAAACTCATGCTCTTTCATTTTTGGCACATTGAGGCTCATAACATGTGTCAGAGGATATGTCACTGTTCAGAATGTACATTAGCATGTACTGTACATGTCACTAAAACAGAATGTGTCACTGTTTTCTCTCTTAAAAAATGTACTTAGTGCCTAATAATTGGAGTAAAGTTATAGTAGTTGTGTGGAGAGCATTCTTTATCCCCAGTTATGAGAAGCTCAGTAGCCCAGGGCTCTACCCCAACTTCAGGAAGAAGTACCTGGAAATGTGGACATTGACTCATCTTGAATCACTGTCAAAAGCCTTCCTTGCCCACTCTAAGTGTAAAACTACAATCAACTCTCTAAAGGAGCATTAAAAGCTTTGGATCAATATTGAGATTGAATAATTGAGCATTTAAATGATTTCCTTCTATGGGAACACATATATTTACTGATAGTGACAAAGGGAAGCACCACTAAAAAAACAAACAAGAACTATATGCTGCTTCCTTTGGTATCTCCAGCAAATGTTTTCACCATCCTCATAACCCTAGTTTTTAGGACAGTACCAGGCACATTGTAGGGGATCACTGAATAGTTTCTGAATGAATGAATGCCTATGTTCTATATACACTATTGAAAAAGTCTTTTAAAGTCAAATTTTTGACATTTATTAAGATGATAAATAAGGTGAACTTTTAAGAATCTTGTGTAAGTGCAACATTTAAGGGAAATAGCATGGTATAACCAAAGGAAATTCAGACCAGGTTTCAGAATACCTGGGCTTTAAGCCCTATGGCTGGGTTATTTTGTGATATGAAACACATTAGGATATCCTTTCCACATCTTGGTTTTCTGTTTTGCAAAATTAAAAGAGGTAGGCTAGATTAATTCAGCTTTCACTGTCTGTGTATTTCAAAATATCATAATATTTAGAGTATAGAACCTGAAAAATTAGGAAAGAATTAGTTTGGTAAAAATGAATGATGGGTAAACATTATCCTGTGTTTGTAGCCCCATCTCTTTAAAGGTTCTTTCCCTTCTGGAGCTTGCCTCGTCCTCCTGAAATCTTTGCCCATTAAAACCTGCTCTCCAAACAGGTTTGGTTTTATAATAGCTATCAACTGCTGCATAACAAATTGCCCCCAAAATGTAGTGGCTGGAAGCAACAGTTATAATTTCACAGTTTCTATAGAACAAAATTTTGGGCACAAATTGCTTAGGTGCCTCTGGCTCAGAGTGAGGTTGTCAACCAAGCTGTTAGCCAGGGCTGCAGTCATGTCAAGGTTGAACTGGGCGGGAGAATCTACTTTCAAGCTCACTCATGTAACTGTTGCCAAACTTCCATTTCTTGCTATGTACACTTCTCCCTAGAGGGCCTGAAAGTCCTCATGACCTGGCAGCTGGTGGTCTGAAAGAGGAGGGTCAGAGAAAGCAAAAAATGAAACCCACAGTCATTATATGAATAATCTTGAAAGTGACATTCCTTTATTTCTGCCATATTCTATTTGTTAAAAGTGGGTCACCAAACCCAACTTACACTAAAGGCAAGGGGATTACACAAGGGACTACCAGGAGGCAAAGACCACTGTGCCATCTCAGAGACTGGCCGCCACAGATATCACTTATACGCTAGTATAAACGTAGATGTTGAGGTTAATCAGGAGGTGTTCATTTTACTTGTGGGACATCAATCTCCATCTATTCTATGAGAAATTTCAAGCACATTTGATATGGGGCAGAAGTTAGGCAGTGAGGTAGGAAAGAAGGTGGAACGGAAAGAGAAAGGGTATCCTACCACATGCTAAGCACTATGGTGGGCACCTGGAGACAGGTGCAGGCCAGATCCCGGGATAGTCTTGGCTGACCCAGCTTTCCCTTCTCCTCATGTGTACTTCTCAGAATAAGTGTAGAATGTGCTAGAAACATAACATCCTGAAATAAGGAGGAACTGTCAGGAACAGCTCCATTCCTGTCCCTCCTAGAACAGGATGTCCTATGACACTTTGGCCCAGCCATCCAAGTGTCCCTCGAGGGCATAAAAACGCAGATAGGAATGTTTTCAGGATCCCTCAGCTATGGTATGATGTAGAGTACACACAGATGATGCTCCGTCTGCCCAGGCCAGCTTCCTCAGCTTGCCTGAATCCTGAGGCTTCTATTGTCCCTGCTGCTCATCCGTTAGGTACAAAGTTGCTTTGCTGAAGTTGTTGTATGAGTGTCTGTCTCAATAGACCCACGTAAGTGGTACAGGAGCCAGTACACAGTGAACGTGCTTCACAAGCGGGTTATATAAAATTCAGCCACCTTCCCCGAGATACAATTATTGGCTACTTCCCCCAAACCTTCATCACTCCATGAGGAGAATTAACTGAAAATATTCTTGCAACCGATTTGAAGACCAAAGGCAGAAAGTGCTAAAGAATGGAGCACACTTCTCTCGCTATCTCCCCAATTTATTTAAACTTTAAATAACCGTGTCATTTAAACTTTCTAAATCTTAGTTTCCCCATCTGAAAAAAAAATGCTGATATCACCCAACCTATCTATCTTACCGATACATGATGAAGATGAAGTGTTATTTCTGAGAAAGGGCAATAAAAATAACAGCATTATCCCAACGAAGAAGATACTAGGATTATAGAATTCTTCTTGGGCACCGTGGGAAAACCAACCCTCGATCTCTTTCCATCTTTCAACATATGTGTATAAATGTAGTGACAAGACATTTATAAAAAGCATGTTAGTATTGAAAAGCATGAGTCTGTCATGAGTGTGAGCCACGGTTACCTAAACTATGCTATAGAATCAATCTTAACTCTGACTGCTTAAAACTGCAAAGCCTCACTCCTCTTTCATACTGTATGTCCATCCAAGGTCAGCTGAAGCTCTGCTCTGAGTCATCTCACTCTGATGGTGCATCCTGAGCTCAGAGCAGCCAAGGGTACACACAGCAGGGAGGGAAGACACAGAAACCCACACACTGGCTTGTCGTAAGTGGCCCAGAAGTGGCATGCATCTTTCCCTTAAGGCAAGTCATGTGGCCAAGACTCACTTCTGAGGGGGAAAGAAGGATAGTCCTTCCATGTGTCCAGGGAGAGAGGAGCTCTGTGAGCATCAGGAAGCACCGATGCCTTCCACGCTGCCTTCTCAGAAAATAGAGGGCTCATATTTCCAAGCTACAGAAGACAGTTAACCTGGGACAGAGCTCTAATGCGCAAGCAGACCCTTCTATTTATGAATCATTTAAGATGATTTTTTCTGCAGGATGTATTAGGAAATTGTATCATCAACCCTTCCTACAGTGTAGCTAATGCACATTTGCACGGAGAGGAGGCTAAATTGGTGCTACGTATGCACATGTGCACGCATCTGCAGGGATGCTGGGAAACGGAAAGACGTGATGCTTAGGGTCAACGCTTATAAATTTCTCTTTGCAAGGTTAATGGCTTAGCCCCTTCTAATTTGCGGCACTGAAACTTGTTATAAATGTGTTAGTTCACTTGCTTCTGTTTTAGGCCGACCTTCAAATTGCAGGCTGCTCTCACTTTTCCCCCCCACTTTCTCTTCCTTGGACTCCTACCACCCTATTTTTCCGAGTGAATGCTGAACTTAAGCTTCAATAGTCCCAGCTTCAATGCTCAGCTCTTTTATTTACTAACTGCTTTGCTTTGGAAAAGTTGTTTTACCTTTCCAGGCCTCATCTCTAAAACAAGGGAGTTGGCTGGTAGAATACTTACTAACTGCTTGTGGTTTTAAGTCATGCCGTGAAGCCAGACAGAGAATATGTGTGTTTCTTCCTCTTTCTTGAGTTTATCAGCAACTGAAGGAGATTTCTCAGCAAAAGCTTAGGCCCCTCAGATAGGACAGATTGCCTCAGAAGAGCAGCCACGTTTCACTACTTCCTGAAATATTATTGCCTCAGTTTCCCTTTTGTCAGCTTTCAGAACCTCAGCCATGAGATACTATGGTATTTATAGGTTACCCAGTCTGGTCTTGAGCTCCCAGCTTTAAGCAATATCCCTGCCTCAGCCTCCCAAAGTGCTGGGATCACAGGTATGATTTATATTTAATTTATAAGAAGACTAGAATTTGAGACAGATAAAACAATACATATCATGGAGCAATACAGTTTTACCCAGTTATTTTTATGTGTATTTATTTATTTTTTAATATTATTATTTTTGAGACAGAGTCTCACTATGTCATCCTTGGTGGAAGTGCTATGGCATCACAGCTCAGAGCAACCTCAAACTCTTGGGCTCAAGTGATTCTCTTGCCTCAACCTTGCAAGTAGCTGGGACTATAGGAGCCTGCCACAATGCCTGGCTATCTTTTTGTTGCAGTTGTCATTGCTGTTTTTAGCTGGTCCGGGCCAGGTTTGAACCTACCAGCCTGGGTATATGTGGCTGGCACCCTACCCACTAAGCTATGGGCACCACCCTACCCAGTTGTTTTTAATGGCTATATGTTATTCTATTTTATGAACATAATCTATATAAGCATTCTGCTGGTCTTTATAAAAAGCTTGATTCAGGTATTGTTTCTCGTCATTCACATCCAATAAGATTTCTTCCTGCCAAAGGGTTAACATAGTTACATTTTTTTTCTCTTCTTCCCAAACTCAGTTTCATTTTCTCAGGCCCCAACCAAAGAACCACAGAATCTTAGAACCAGAAAAGAGCTCACGTATCTTCTAGTCTTCCTTCTACAGATGAGGAAAGCAAGGCCCTGAGAAATTACATGAACTGTATTTTCTAGCTTCTAATCTTTTTATGACCCAAGCTTACCATCTCTCCTGTTACAAAAAAGTATTTTGGAAGGTGGTGCCTGTGGCTCAAAGAGTAGGGTGCCGGCCCCATATACTGGAGGTGGAGGGTTCAAACCTGGCCCCAGCCAAAAACACCAAAAAAAATAAAAAAGTATTTTGGAAAGAAAAGAAAAAGCTATTCACTTTAACTTGGTGATTTTGATTCTTGGTATAATTTTCCTCATCTACGAAATCTGAGTGTTTGAATTTGTAAATAATGAAGAGGAAGCAGGAGAAATTAGATGCATGGTCTTTCAATTATTTTCCAAGTTAAAAATATACAATTACTCTACAATATAGTCATTTAATCTATCGAACAGCAAAGGGAATAAACGATATGACAGGCTTATTTCCTTTCTTCCCAGTGCCACCTTACAGTTGTGGTCTTGTGGTAATACGGCTGGTACAGTTAGAAACCAAAATTAGAAACCAAGCAACCACAAGAGGAAAGGCTCTGGAACAATTCTAGGCCCTGACCCAGCACTTCCAGCCAAGGACACTGCAGGCGGCCATGCTTTGCTGTGCATATGGTCTCCAGGCTGAACTCTCAACAGTGGGCAACCTCCACATTCCTCACATGCATACCTAGAAGCCTTCATGCTCACTTAATTGAGACTTTTCGACAAATCTTAGAGAAAAAGAAAACTATATAATCAGTTACTTAACTGAGGACTATAACTCAACTCATCGTATGGTATCATCAACAGTTCCGCCATGATGTGCCGTCAGAGAAATATCGCAGGTGTTTTTCATCAGAGCCACTGATAGGAGTTTCCCCAACATTGAGCTATGGCTTTTATTGTTATTTTAAAGAAAAATCGTTGTCAATCACGTGAATTTTGTAACATCTGTTTTCATTCTGAGTTCCTTTTTTCCAAAGAAGTTTCCTTTGTCCCAAAGAAGAATTACCATTGAAGACTCAGAATTTTGAAAAATGTCACAAACTCATACACAAAACAACAAATAAGTTGTCAAAGTCATGGACTCTGGGGTAAAGAAGAGACTTCAAACAAGTCATCTGGTGATGTAGTTTTAGAAACACCAAAATGGAAACGAAGTTTTTCTCCTCCTGCCCAATCATGTAAGAGCGTGGAGATAAATCCCAATATTCACCACTAGTTTAAGATTGTTTCATTATGCCCCCTGGGTTGTCTGAGGCATACACAATTATATTCATCCTCCAGAGAGCACAGTGAATTAGACAAACACATTAGAACCCTGGAATCCAGAACTCCAGCCCCTTACTCACCGATGACACTCAGCTGGGTCAATAATTCTTGCTTTCTAAAAAAATACAGGGATGTGATATTACTCTTTTATTAAAACAGCCTTTTGAGCTGGTCTGTTTATGTGAATTTTTAAGAAAACATTATGTTGGTGAATTATGTTACAATTAGTGAAATTTCAGGAAGGAAAGCATTCAGCACTCATATTTTATGGCCATGTCACCCGAAATATTATGGTTAGTGTCTGATTTATCAACAATCTGCTAGAGGGATGAGATTCTTCTTCTGTATTTTTAAGAGTGCAAAAGGAAGATGTGAGCGGTTATTATGTGGCCAGTGACTGATTTATATCACTTCTCGCTGCCGTCAAATAATCTCGAGCAGAAAGGGGGGAAAGGGCAATTGTAACAGCAGGACCTCGCTGTCAAACACGGAGCCGTCTCTTTACACGTAGTTTCTCACTGTGAAGTTTTTTGTGACTTGCAATCCTGTGGCTGGACTTGCACATCAGCTGAAATCACATTTCTCACATAATTACCACAGGTCCATCCTGTGGCTCTCAAGCCACAAAATTAGGGTGTCGAACAAAGCAGAAGAGAACACATACCTTGAGGTTGGGAGTGTGTGAAATCTTTGCATCTTTTTCATCAGAGCTAACAAACAAAATAAACACTGCCCCGGCGCCCATGGTTTTGACTCAAACACGTGGGTCATGTGTGGGTTCAGAGAATGCTACTGAGATCCTGCTTGGGCCCTTTCCTGTTCATGTCTCTCTAATGGTACATTTCAGTCACAGAGCTCCGTGAGCAAGAACGAGCTTAACTCACAGGACGCTGAGGTTTGGAAGAACGTGCCTGCCAGGAGCCTAATGTACTTAATCGGAGCCAGGGCTGGGTCAGCGGAGTGTCATTTGGTATCGCTACAAGGATAGGAGGCAAAGGCTATTTTAAGAACAATATGGTTTTTCGTGATCTCTGTGAAGTTTATGAGTAGTCAGGGAAGAGAACATAAAACTTGCTCTACACATATAATTAAAATACAGGGTAACTAAATTCATGTGTAAGTAATAGGAGAGCAGCCCGGAGCCAGGGGAGCATAATAAGCATCCTGGTTGGAGTGAAAAGCAATTTGTGGTGGGGCTTTCAAATTCCTACTTTAGCGGATAGATTTGGAAAGCTCACGTATTGTCTTCCTGGCTGGGGAGTTTGGCTTCCAGAGCCCTTTCATTTAAAAAATTTCTCTAAAAATAGCAGTCAGGTTTGGTTTTGTGTTTTTTCCGACAGGAAAAAATCACACAATTTTATAAACAAATCACTGTTTCGTGGGAGCAAACGGCTAAGTTTAACAGTAATCAGTGTTTTTAACCTTCCATCCACAGTGTGGTGGGAGAGGTTCCTGGGCCTGAAACTCCAGCTTCTCAGAGATGGTCTCCCACACATCCACGGGGCCTATCAAATTCCAAAGCATATTCTAAACGTGGGTTTTTGAAACAGAGATGATAGGTGGGGGGAGGAGACTTTACAAAAATAACAGATGTTAGTAACTATCCTGGAGTTGGCTATGAAGTGGACCAAACATCTGTATGATGGACTGACTGACTCACTTTGTCCTGAGATAGTCTAGTGTCAGGAGCCGCCCATCCCTCCTGTCCAGATGGGGCAGTTGGGATGGCTTTCATTGTTAACCATTCACTATGCTACTACCAGTTGGCGGGCTGCCCACATGACCAAGACTTGGCTCTACATGGAGGTGTTTGACTGTTATTCCTAATAAGCCCTATAAAACAGACCTCAAACAGCCGCAGACCAGATTTATGTTCCTGGTTCAGGGTGGAGGAGATAGTAGGATGCAGACAGATCATGAAAGAACAAAAGATCTTCCACATGGTTTTCTGGACCATAAGTGATCTGTAAAAAGAGGAACAGTGAACAAAATCCTGCTTGTGGGCCATGGCCTCCAGAATGTCAGTATCTACTGTGTGTGCAGATTTGGGGGAGAACAGTCTTCCTTCCTTTTAAGTGAGCTATTAGTTTGGACCATGAACTTTGGCATCCTGCATAACACTGGAATGAACAGGGCATTAGACCCCATCTCAACTAATACCATCATTTCCTCTCATGTGGAAAAATGTCTAAAGACGCAGCAGTCACCTTTCAACAGTGCAGGCCAAGTCTGGTCTGGAAGTCGAGTGGAAGGTGAACAGGTGCACGTGCTTCGGAATTGAGACAGACGCGGCGTCAGGTCCCACCTCCGCCACTTCCAACTGCTACTTTCCCTCTCAGAGTCTCAGTTTCTTTGCCTATCAGGTCAGGAGATAAGATCAAGGTCATCAAAAGCTGTCCAACCCTGAATGTGGCACTTGCCCTTATAACAGGCAGCATTAATAACAAGAAGAATGTTTGGATCATGTAAGAGGAGAAGATTCAGGGCCAAGAAATAACGTTTAGTGGACTGAAAAAAAGAAAAAAAAATCCATCAAATATTCTGGTGCTGAAGTTTTCTCCAAATCCCTGAGGATTCTAGAACCTGTCTTCCAGGCCCCATGGAGGGGATGGTGGGATTCCAGGACTCTCTCTTCCCACACCTATTCCCACCTTTAATCAGAGCAACTTTGTCTCTTTCTCTTTTACATGTTGGGCTCCCATTGCAGAATATGTGTGTGTGTGTATGTGTCGATTACCCTCACACCACTACTCAAAATGCTCAGAACGGAATATGAAATAGCTGTGCAGCCTCGGGTAAGTCACTCACCATCTCTGAGCCTTGTGTACCTTACTGCTAAAGTAAGAGATCTGGACCAACAAATCCTCAGGTCCCCTTTTGATGCCAGCAGCCTCCCTCCCCCTATCGTACAGCCTCCCACATAATGCGAGCAAGTGGTTTCCTTTCCCTTCCCTTTCCAGGGGAGAAAAGCCATTCTCCTTCCTGGTGAATGCATTAGACTTGAGCACAAACCACTCTGCCTCTTCCTTTTTCTTATTTGAAACTCCAACTTATGATAACAGCCCTGTCTAATCTGATTGAGTTGAAAACCCTTTTTCTGTCACTCACTCCTCCATGCCGGAGTGAAGTTCTTCCTGCCCACCTCTTTCTCTCTCCCCAGGAATGAGAAGGAGAGGAGGAGGGAAGTTCAGAATGAACCAGGTGTTTCTCTCTCCTCTTCCTGACTTGTACGAGGTTGCCTAATACTGTCCTGGCAAAAAGCATGTGGGGGAGGCAAGTGGCTTTAAGCAATCCTGACTACACTTGCCGTAAATGCCGGCTGCCCGTGTTTGTTGAACTCTGAGACTTGAATAATGTTGTGCACTTTATCTTTATAGCCTCTTTTATGCTAACAGGCCTAGGGTAGCAAAAAAGGGCAATGTACTGTAGTCTGCTAAAAGCTTTGCCGTTTGATTGCTTCATAATTTCACCATTCATCTAATTTGGAGTGCACATTTGTGCAACAAACCTGTCTGTCACCCTTAACAAGCTCTTTGGTACAGACCGGAACAATCTCCCATAATGTAAACAACCTTCTCCTTCTGCAGAGAAAGCAAGCCCACAACACGTTTTTAACACTTGCAGACGTAATTGCTTTGGACTTACCCACCCATGGTATTGGATTTCTCAATTCCCAGGACTCTTCATCAAGGGATATCTTGTAAAACACTTTTATCCCAGTTCTTTCTTCAAGGCTATTCCATGCACATTTCCTTCACACCTTCTATGCACAAGCCACCGCGCTGGAAAGTGCAGGAGATGGAGCCTCTGTAAGATTTGGGCTTTGCCTCCTGGACAAGGGGCCTGCTACAGTAAAGAGAATGAATACATGCTTCAGAGTAAGACAAATCTGGTTTTTACTTTGGGTCTTCCTCAGTAGCTTCGTGACCTTGGAAAGTAAATCATCCTCTTCTACCTAAATTTGCTTATTTGCTAAATGGGATTACCTGCTATAAATTGGTGGAGACCCTTAGGACAATAAATATGTATACATACATTAACATGTATACATACGTTAAATGTGTATATATCATTAACAGTGTGTAGGAAGTGAATTGAATACCTTTATGTCTCATCTCCTCTCTGCTCACTCATCTCATGACTCCCCAGTCGACTCCCTCTATCAGCCACTTTCTCCCTCAAACACACACACAGCAAGAGAAGGACAGAAGGAGAGAGAAGAGAGTTGACAATCAAGCAGATATAGATTTAATTTCAATTCTTCAGCTGCTTCCCTTAGGATCGAGACCCTTCCTTCTTTAATGAAATCTTCTCATTTGCACTATGTTAATTGAATTGGAGGAAGGATAGAGAATAGAGCATGTCACATTCCCATCAATCTGTGTAAATTTTCAAATGTCTGGAAGAATCTAAGTAGTATAAATTGAAGAAAATTTTCTAAAGAGATCTACAAAGTCACATGGTAGAAATATTGGGGCTGCCAAATCAAAGGGGACAATGCCAGTTATGTCTTAAAATAGATCACCAGCCTCATTAGGTTTTTTTTTTTTACTGATTTGACAATGTTGACTATTTGTTCTAATGTTATATAAAAACAAATCCTACATGGCAAGTGCCGTGACAGTCATGAGACCGTTGCTTAGTTATAGCTTTCGAAATGGGGTAAATGAAGCAAGCACCTCTTTCTTGAATGAGCGAGTGGAAAAGGTGATAAGAGATCGTTCTTTTCCTTTACCTTTATGAAAACATTCAATGGTGATGAGATAATGGGTGGGAAAATGAAATGTGAAGCAGATAAATTATTATAGAAAGGTAATACAATGGGTAATTTAAAAAATAGGTACATTCTAATTAGTTGAGCCTAGAGGTAGGTATTTCAGGGAAGCCAAGGAACTCATAAGGTTATTTGAGCTTTTGCTTTGTTTTGTTTTTCACCTACTGAAGACTTAAACTGTATAGTTACATGTTTATCACTCCTACCAAAGCAAAAGGTTCTAGAGAGCAATACTGCTCTGTAATGATCCAGAGTCCGGAGCCAGACTCAGCCTACAGAATGCTTTTAATGATGATGACAGAGACAATAATAACAGCAATAAGAATAACAATGGCTGGTGCAGCTAGAATAATAATAGTCAACATTTACTCAGTCCTTACTATGACTCTGACACATGGCTAAGACTTGTATGTTACATGTGTGTC
>CAUYQV010030045.1:0-27837 GCA_963574575.1 Galagoides demidoff | reverse complement strand
AAAGGATATATCTTTGCCATGATAATTTAATTTCTTTTTTTTTATTTCTTATAGCATAACTCTGTACATTAATGCAATCATGGGGTACAGTGTGCTGTTTTCATATACATTTTGAAATACTCTCATCAAACTGGTTAACATAACCTTCATGCCATTTTCTTAGTTATTGAGTTAAGACATTCATACTCTGCTTTTAGAAAGATTCACTTGTACCCTTAAAGATAAACCATAGAGGTGACCCCACCAATCACCCTCCCTCCCCTCATCTGCTCCACTTACCTCCCCTCTCCCACCCCCTTCACATACTCTAAGGCTATAATTAGGTTATGACATTCCTGTAAAAGCTATGAATTAGTTTCAAAATAGGGCTGTGTACATTGGGTAATTTTTCTTCCATTCTTGACATACTTTGCTAAGAAGAACATTTTCTAATTCCATCCATATAACACAAAGGAGGTAAAGTCTCCATCTTTCTTTAGGGCTGCATAATATTCCATGGTGTACATATACCACAATTTATTGATCCATTCTTGGGTTGATAATTTAATTTCTAGAAATTTGTCTGATTTTACACTCTGCAGAATCTTTGTTATGAATTTTTACACTTAATCTTCATGACAACTCTACAGTATAAGCCCTGTTTTTATGTCCATTTTTCATTTGATAAATGCAAAATGTTTGACAAAAATATTTGATAAAGATTTAAACTGAAGTATTATTTGCACATATGAAAATTCAGAGGCACTTAAATACCCAAGAAAAGAAAAGAGTTAAAGAAATATTCATTCTGAGGACACCTACAAAAATATGTTAAAATATTTACCGTTTAATATTGAGTACAAAATCAAAACACAAAATTATAATTATACCATGTTAAATTATGTGTACATATAGATTAGAAATAAAAGAAAACATGGGCAAATAATTAGTGAATTTCTACAGTCACTGGATTCCAAGTGAAATATAGAGGGTGCTGAAAAATGTATACACAGTTTTAAAAAAGAAAGAGCTGTGTTAAAATTATAATACTTGGGGCTAGGCATAGTGGCTCATACCTGTAATCTTACTACTTTGGGAGGCTGAGGCGGGTGGACTGCCTGAGCTCGCAGGTTCAAGATCTGCCTGAGCAAGAGCAAGATTCTGCCTCTAAAAATAGCTGGGGCATTGTGGTGGGCACCTGTAGTCCCAGCTACTCAGGAGGTTGAGGTGAGAGAATCGCGTCAGCCTCAATTTGAGGTTGCTGTGAACTATGACACCATAGCACTCTACCAAGGATGACAAAGTGAGACTCTGTCTCAAAAAAAAAAAAAAAATGCAAGTTACATTGAGCATCTCTTGTAATTGCAGAAATCAAATATGACTTCAATGGTACAAATTTAATACAGTTTTTTTCCATTCTTAAAATGTATGTGCATTTTTGATGGCCTCTGTATATTTTATTGAGTTTTTAATTATTGTTCTGTTTGTGAATTAACAAAAGTAACCTAGACATAAATTTCAGTTTCTGCATTTAAGAGATCTAGCCAACCATCGCATATTATAGAAACTCATATGTCTTACAACATTTTTTGAGAATTCCAGGAGTCATTCAAATTTTTTATTATTTAGGGTTCTGACCTCCTACTCTGGAGATTTTCAAATTTCACTTGTGTCTCATCTACCATGATTGTTCCCTTCCTCTGATGGCTTTGACCTGGATGTGGAACTATGTGTTTAAATTTCCCCTGAAACTTTTGCACAATGCATACGTAAGGTTAGGAGATATTTCTTAGGTTTTAGATGGAGAAGTATATCATAGGAAAATTCACAAGTTAATATTGAACACAAATCTTCACTTTCCTAAAACTCTTTTGGCTATCCAGCACATCTTTCATCTTCTCCTCCTTAAAGACTTATTGATAAGCTCTCTTTACCACACAGTGCAGTTTTCTGTCTTCAACACAAGCTTTGAGCATAATGAAGATTTATCTTGTGTGCCCACAAAACCAAGGGGACTTGTGTTAGGCTTCACGCATTAACAATACAGATTTATTTCGAGCCAGATTATATTTCAAACATATTCACGGATTAATCACTATATTCTGGGAGGATTTAAATGGCATTAATTAAAGTCAGAAGTTTTAAATTAGCATCCTACCATGTTTAGAGTACAAAAGTAATGTGAATTAAAAAGGAGTGGTGAGACATAAAAAGTGAAAGGAAAGATTAATTTTTTAACATGAAGAGATAAAGTGAAAGGAAACTAAAATAAAGATAGGTTGAAATTAATTACAATTAAAATTCAAAAACCTACAAGATGATAATCAATTCTATAAAGACAGAAAACTCACAAGAATAATACACAAGGTTCTAAATAAAAGTTTAGGGTACTTTAATCTGACTCTACTTCTTCTAATTACTTACTACATAAATATTCACCACAGTGTATTTCTTAGGGGAGCTGGTTCACTGTGAAGTGTTTTCTTGTCTCTGTAGGGTAGCTATAATGTAATCATAGTCTCTAAAAATAAAAATTTAAAAGCAATTTGAAAATAATAAAGTCAGATTTTTTTTGACATCTTTGTTGACTAATTCTTTCCCTAGAGCATATATTTTGAAATGTAAACTGCTGATATCTACATATTCAAAATAAGGAGATATCATTAAGAGGGATAAGAAAAGAACACAAAGTATCCATTATTTTAATGTCTTGCATAGGCACTGATTTTGACCTTACTATCAAAGCAAAAATAAATTGGCTCACTTTTATAAGTAATCAAAATAAAGCAGCAAGTTCTGCAACTGCACTTTTCTCTGAAACTATCCATGTTTACAGGCTACTGTATCACCACTTATGTTCCTCCATTCCTTTTTTTTTTTTTTATTTTTATTTTATTTTTTTTGCAGTTTTTGGCCGGGCTGGGTTTGAACCCACCACCTCCGGCACATGGGGCCGGCGCCCTACTGCTTGAGCCACAGGCACCGCCCCCTCAATTCCTTTAAGTAAGTTTTCCATGTCTGAATAAAACACTGCCCATGGTATGGACAATACTGGAGGGAATAACACAAGAATAAATCAGTTATTTTTCCACCCATCCATCCATCCATCCTCCTTCATCCACTCATGCATTCATCTGTACATCTCTACTCCATCTACTACTCCTTGGGGTGGGGAAAGGTTTGAGGCTCCAAAACTCATTTCTGCTGCTTACAGAATGGTTACTACAAACACTAGGACTCTGGAGCAGCTCACTTTTCCTCCCATGCTGCCTCAATTAATCACAAAATTACCTAACCTCTTAAGTGTAGTTTGTTTAATTGAAAAAAATGTGCTCAGTGGTATCTTGTTTAGAAATCAATACCACAAATATTAAATGCCTATTATTCACTAGGCAGCATAGTAGGAAGTCTTAGTACAAAAGAGACAGGTCTTATAAAAAAGGAACTCTTCTGAATAACTTCTTAAACAAAAACATAAAAAATAAAACAAATGAAATGAACTTTTAATATGGTAGAAGGGATTTAAATTAGAAAAAAGTGAGAGCCCTAAACATTCAAATATGGTAGAGAGGTAGACTTTGGGATTTACATATTTTAACAGATAATCAAACAAGGTTTAAATAAGGGAAACATCAGACTGATTTTGCATTTGCCTTCTGCATCTACTATACCATCATTTGAAGAAGGTATAGAATACAATTTTTATTGGCATATCCTCTTTTATTGTTTATAATCCCCTCATATTCAAGAAGCTTTTCCAATAGTGTAATAAAGTATTTTCAAACTACCTAATAAAATAAGCTCCCCTGGAAGTTGGCTTGTGATTGGAAAGCAATAGGGTGAAAGCTTGATTTATTGGTAAATGAAGTATGCTATAAATTTCCTCCACATTAAAATAGTGTGGATTATGAGATCACTCTTACTTAGACAAATTGCAGCATATGGGCATAGTGATGCAGGTATTAAAGGAAAGGATCACATATTCAACCAGTCAGAATCATCAATATCATTGTCTTCACCTCCACATATTGTCCTACTGGAAGGTCTTCAGGGATAATAACAGGCATGGTTCTGTCATCTCCAATGAAAACAATGCAACAATGCCTTTATCTGTAACATCTCCTGAAGGAGATATCTCCTAAGACTGTTTTACAGATAACTTTAAAAAAAATAAGTAGTAGGAGTATATTCTAATGATAAAAAGTAAAGTAAGTACATAGATCAGTAAGATAGTCATTTATTATCATTATGTATTTTATGTTGTACATAATTGCATAGTATGTACTGTACTTTTATATGACTAGCAGTGCAGCACTCAAGATCTGCAACATGAAAACATATGAGTAATGCATAGTGCTACAGCATTCTGTTCTGATGGCTACAGCATCACAAGGCAATAGGAATTTTTCAGCTCTAGTATAATCTTATGGGACCACCATGACATCTACAGTCCTTCAGTGTCTAAGCTGCCATGATGTGGCACATGATTGTATTTTATATTTTGGTTTTCATGTAGCATTTCCTTAATGTGAAATATACTTGTGTCTACTACAACACAAATAAATCATTTAATAGCAAACATGATTTCCAATCTAGCAGTCTAGATGAGATTTTGAAGTTCAATGGAAAACAAGTAATCCAGGTGAGAATTTTGACTTTAAGTATTAATAAAACTTTTTTCATAATATAACATTTCTTAGAAGTTCACTTAAGAAAAGAGCTTGATCTCCTCTTAAAGTTAAGAAAAAGAAGGATGTAATCTAACAAAGAATGTGTCCATATAGTGTAGACTTCATGATGTGGTACATAAGTCAAGAGATTGAGAACTAAGCAAAATAGCCAGGTGTTGTGGCAGGTGCCTGTAGTCCCAGCTACTTGGAAGGCTGAGGCAAGAGAATTGCTTAAGCCCAAGAATTTGAGGTTGCTGTGAGCTATGACACTACGGCACTCTATCCAGGGCTTGAGACTGTGTCACAAAAACAACAACAACAACAACAACAAAACTAAGTGAGATGTGTTCTTTGTAGATGCTCCACTCTTCACATGCTGCTGAATTTAGGCAACTCACTTAAACTTTCAGAGAGTTTTCTAGTTTTTATATAAAGGATGCTATTTGAATTTCCTACTGTACATGCTCATTGTAAGAATAACATGTTATGATGTATGTATATACAGAAACCTCTAACCTCTTAAAAAGGTATAAGAAAGCTTCAGCCTTATGATAGGGTACTATTATTGTGTTAGAGAAGGTAGTCAAGTTCTTATCTCAATTTTATAAAGGAATTACAGTTATTTTGCTATCTTATTAATTTTTCTGATATTTAAGTACATACCTATTTATATAATAAAACTAAAGCTAATTGTAATGATTTTCAAATTGTTGTGTCTATATGACTAGCTACACAATATTGCCAGCTACACAATATTGCCAAAAAATACGGGACCAAACAGCTATAGAGGGATTACAATTAAACCGTAATTTTGGGTAGTTTACACAACATGAATTGTTAACATGCAAACATATGTGAAGAGGTATCATAATTATTAATTTTTAAGTCATAACTGCAAATAAGTACAACCTCTATGAAAAATAGGAAAGAATGGAGATTCTTCAGATAAATAAATATGGACTTAACATTTGACCCAGCAATCCTACTACTGTGTATCTACCCCTGGAAAAGAAGTAATTTTATGAAAAAGACACCTGCACTCAAGTGTTTACTGCTGCTCAATTCACTCACAAAGATGTGGAATCAAGTGTGAATCAGTTCATAAGTGGGTTACTTTGGATGGAATGGGAGACCTTTATCCTAAGTGAAGCACCTCAGAAATGGAAAATAAAAACACCACATGTACTCTCTAAATATTAGGGAACTAATTGATGGGCACACATGGGCACAGAGAGAAGTAAAGTTCATTGTAAATCAAGAAGGGTATGGGGCAGAGGGAGGGGTAAAAACCTATCAGGTACAATGAACACTCAAAACAGGGATTGGGGACACTAATAGTCCTAACTTAAGCATTGTAAAAGCTATCAGTATAATAAAAACATTTGTACAACCTTAATATTTTGAAATAAAACAAAGAAATAAAGGCAGCTATTGAAAAATATAAAGTAAAAAAATAAAGAAAATTAAAAGCAAAAAAATATTAAGTCATGAAAGAATGCTTTTCTCATGGCAAGTCAAGAGCAGAGGTTTTTAAGAACTCAGAGCAAATAAACAAAAATGGCAAAGTATACTGGAGTAGAACAGATTGGATTCACATGAGAATAATCTTCCTAATAGAAGATTCATAGCTGACCAGGTATTAAAATCTGGTAATTTTTTAAAATGTCTTTATTTTATAAAATTTGAGATTTATGGAAATGTTATAAAAATGTACAAAGACCTCCCATATTCCTTCTACCAAGCTCCCTCCATTATTAACTTAATCATAGCACTTTATGAAAACTTCAAACATCAATGCAATAACATAACTTAATCTTACTCAGATCCCTTAGTTGTCCCTTTTTCTCTTTTAAGATGAAATTTAGGGCACCATATTGCATTAAGTTGTAAAGTCTTTCATCTCTTCTGCTGTGTTTCTCAGCCTCTCCTGTCATGACTCTGAATCTTATAAAGAGAATTCTTGAGGTGTTCTGTAGTATGCTCCTGAATTTGACTTTGCCTAATGTTTTCGTCATGATTAGAATAGAGCTGTGGGATTGGGGAAGAATATCTCAGAAGTGAGGTGTCTTGATCACATCATACCCAAATACATGGAATCAACATGACTTATCACAGGAGATGTTTGTCTTGCTCATTTGATTCAAGTGATATCTGGTAGGTTTCTCCATGTAAAAGTTACTTTTCCCCTTTTTCCATACTCTCTCTCTCTCTTTTTTTTTTTCATACTCCTTATTTTTTTTAGAAATGAGTCACTAAGTCTTACCTACACTGAGGAGATAAGTGAGGTCTCTATAAATATTATTTGGAATTTGAGGAATATTTGTCTCTTCTCCATGATTTTTCTATTTATTCATTTATTTATATCAGTATGTATTCATAGATTTTTATTTTATACATTAGGTTATAATCTCATATGAGCATTATTTTCTTTCAGCTTTAGTCATTGGGTGCTCTTTCTGGTTGCTTCTGACACCCCCCACTGATTTCTGGAGAGTCACTTTTCACTTTCTGTCACTACACAATGCTTCAGGCTCATCTTAAATTTTTCCTCCCCCAACTCTAGAATCAGCTATTTTTCCTGGGAGCTGTGGTTCCCTTTAACAAAAAAAAAGAGAATAGCATTTAGAAACTAAAATCTGGGCATAAGGCCTGTTCATTGCTACTACAATGTCATTGCTTTTAGAATCTTTCAGCAGATAGAGATAATAAATGTTACGTATCTATAGCCATCTATGCGCATATGTCTACATTTCTGTATCTGTCTGTATATTAAAATTAAATTGATTCAAATTCATGTCTACTTCTCTTATCCAGCACTGTAAGATTGATTTTAGCCACTCCCTTTGCTTATTTGTAACTTCTTTCTCTGGAAATGCGAAACCTATTTCTTAATATCAATAATCTATTTATGTATGCATTATACCCTGGTACACATGCAAAGTAGTTTCATAATTGTTAACCTCTACTCCTTAGAGGAAAAAAATATCAACTAGAGAACAGTGTCTCTATATAGTTCTTTTTGTACTTAGCCTTATTCTTTTCAGATTTTGCCTTTTCAAAATAATGTTTTCCAAAATTACTTACCATAGATTCTTCCCCACATAGCCTTCAGTAAGGTAATATCTTCCTTTTGTAATTTGCTTATATTCATTTGTCACAGTTTTCACTCCATCTTAGGATACCCCATTTGTTTTCTTATTTTTTTATTTGCATACTGTATAGTTCCCTCTTTGTGTCATACAGACTTGTAGGTTTTGACATGTGAGGTATTTTGTTCCACACCACAGACAGTTTTGTTGCCTTAAAAATCTCCTCATGTAATCACTTTCTAGTAACACTCTGATATCTCTAAGCAGAGCAACCACTGATCTGATTTCCCACCTCTATATTTTGCTTTTTCCAGAATATCAGGTCCATGAAATCATACAATATTTAGTTATTTAGGTTTGCCTTCCTTCACTTAGAAAAATGCATTTAAGATTCATTCATGATATGTATAAATCAATAGTTATTTTTAATATGTACATATATAAATATACATATATATATTTGAGTAGCATTCCATGATGCTGGATGGATGAACAATATGTTCATCCATTTACCAATTGAAGACACCATCTTAGTTATTTCCACATTTTGGCAATTAATGGTAAAGTTGATATTAATATTCACATATAAATTTGAGTAAAAATATATTTTCAATTCCCTTGGGTCAATACCTAGGAGTGAGATTACTGAATGATATAGCAGTAAGTATGTATTTAAATTTATGAGTTTTATGCAAGGTTTCTCAAAGTGGCATTCTATTTTTAATTTCCATGAACAATGGATGATAGTCCCTGTGGCCCTGAATGCTTACTAACATTTGGAATTGTCAGATTTTTTTTTTTTGAAGTTTTTGGCCAGGGCTGGGTTTGAATCTGCCACCTCCTATATATGTGGCCAGCACCCTACTCCTTTCAGCCACAGGTGCCATCTGAAATTGTCAGATTTTTAAAAAATGTTATGCATTTCATCAGGTGTGTAGTGGTATCTTATTGTGGTTTTAATCTGTGTTTCTCTAATAATAATATACCTGTTAGTCACCTAAATATCTTCTTTGGTAAGGTTCAGATATTTTACCAAGAAAATTGATTTTACTTTCTTATTAAGTTTTAAGAGCTCTTTATATAATGTGGGTATAAATCCTTTATCAGATATGTGATTTACAAATCTGAATTCTATATTTTCAGTCTTTTAAGAATGTCCTTCACAGAATAACTCTTAAATTTTTTGTTTTATCTTTGGCTTTTGATTCACTCATTATAACAGGGAAGCCTATAATCAGCTAATTACTTTAGTTACAACAGAGCATGAATACTGAAATAAAAAGCCTCTAAATTCCAATATGTAACACAGTTTGAAGGTTTAGGTCTTGTATATTGTATTATTCATAATTTCTCATAAACATGGGATTCTAACCTATATCAAGTTCTGAAATAGCATCAACTATACAAAGTCTCCCTAAAAAGAAAAGCCCAGGACCAGATGGCTTCACATCAGAATTCTACCAAACCTTTAAAGAGGAACTAGTTCCCATACTACTCAACCTTTTCCAAAACATAGAAAGAGATGGAATATTACCCAACACATTCTATGAAGCAAACATCACCTTGATACCCAAACCAGGAAAAGACCCAACAAGAAAAGAAAACATTTTCAATGTATATCATGACTATATTGTTTGCAGCTCCTTCTTGAGTCAGTTTTTAAAATTGATACATTCCTAGAAAATTCCCATTTTATGCAGATTTTAAAATATCTTAGTATAAAGTGTATAGTATCCTATGATACACTTAAAATCTGTTCTATCTATTTTTTTATATTATTTGATAAATTCTGATTTGCTTGATTTTCTTTTTTTGTCCTTGTTATGTTTTTCATGTTTGCCCATTTCCTCACAAACTGCAATAGCTCTTGAGTTTATTTTTCCACTTTAAAATTCACATGTTAGCAATTTTATCTTTATCATTTAATTTTTTTCCAGAGTTTGTAATGAGTAGGGGAGTTCACAGGTCCCAGTTGTCTGAGATTTTCTGGAGTATGCCTCTGTCCCAATATAAAGATCAGTAGCACACTCTTTCCTCCTCAAAATGTGTCACTTAGATAATGATATGGCCACTCTAATAATGACTGAATCATACGCTTTCCCATAAATACAACAGCAGCCTACAATAACCAATGCATAATTATAATGATAGGTGATATGACATTCACAAGGGTGTCAAAATCTGAAGAGGTTGAAGTGAGAGTAAGGAAAATGTTATAAAGGTGTGAAATGTATGTGGCCAGGCAAAGGGCTACAGTAAATAAATACATACATGGTTGGTCTGTGGTGTTAAAATTTCATGGAGGTGGGAGTGCAGGGAGGACCCAATTGTCTAGATCAGGACGATGATGAGAAAAGGTTGAGAAAGCGCTGTGAACATGCCGTGAGCCCTGCTGTCGAGTGGTTCATCTGCTTTTCTGCCTCTCTCCTTCAGGTATTTTATAGTCTGATAGTAACTGTAGTTTCTGTTTAAGCAACAGGTTATTGCTTCAACACTGAAATACTCTTGTTGACGTCATTGGTGACGTCCCTGTTGCCAACACAGTTGTGCTGTGTCCTGGGCTGGCTTCACTTTCAGGGACGTGTGTCCCCTTTTTAGTAGCATCAGTATCACTGGACTCCTGGGAGTAAGCGAGTTAGGACAGGGAAGCCCTGAGAACCGTCCTGTCCCCCGCCTGGTTTCCATCCGCCTCGCTGGCTATTTTCGGGGGTGTTGGCTACTTGTTCACCTCTGCCTGATCTCTAATTGCTGGAGTGCTACAGAGGTGGAGTCCCATTTCTTCTCTATCTGCATTTTATTGCTCTGGGACCTCACCCAATCCCATTGCTTTAAAGCCTTCTGTGCACCTTTAAGCCTTCCCGTCCTGACACCTACCATGAGTTCCTGACTTAAATATCACATTGCTGCCTTATGCTCCCATGTGTATGAAGTTATCTCAGTGGGTACAAGTTCAAAATGGACTTTCCTCATTGTACTTGTTCTGGGTCTTGCCCCTCCCATCACAGTAGTGACGCTGCCATCCCATCGGTTTCTCGGGACAAATACCGAAGATGCGTTCTAGAGTTTGCTGCCTTCCTTCCCCCCGACTCCTCCCTCAGCATTCCAGCCAGTTTCAGCTCCACACTCGCCCACTTCCCTGGATCTTCCCTGTTTGGGGGAACCCTCAGATCTCCAGGACACCGTCAGCTGTCACCTTCATTCCCAGCTGGTCTGTTGCCACTCTGTCTCCCAGCCCTGTCTCCCCTAGTCCCTTCCCCAAAGAGATCTTTTTAAATTATAGATCAGATTCCTTGACTGTCCTTCTTAAAATCTCTGTTGGCCTTTCCTAGAAGGCAGAATAAACACTGAGTCATTATCACAGTCAGTGAGGATCCCTGCCCACATCTGCCCTGCAGCCACGCTGGCCTCCTATTTCCCAAACATGCTGCCCCATGTCTGCCATGGAGCTGCTGGCTGCTTCCTCTGCTGGACACTCTTCCAGCCACAGTCTTCATCCTTGTGTGGAAACTCTCAGCTCCATTGTCAGTCCCTTGGAGAGTTTTTTCCCCTGGCATTATGACACATACTGGCTCCTTTCCGTGACATCCTTTCCAAGTTATCCTGTGCAGTTTGTTATCGTTTGTTCATTTGTTTTAAACTGGAGAGTTTCTTGCAGAAATTTGGCTTTGGCCCAACTGAGTGACCCCAGCTAAAGTTAGGCTAGGCCCAGCCTAGGGTTGGATGAGTGAGACAGAACAGGGTGGGGAGGATATCTGGGTTTGGGCCTCAGAGCTGGAGATGATATTGGGGGCCAGGCTGCAGGTCAAGTTCATTCAAGCCTTCATCATACCCTCCTTTATGATCATGGAGAACCTCTTCTGCCACCATCGCCAAAGAGTGGCAACAAAGAACCATGTAGTAACAATTCTGCCTCCCACTCAGATGTCCTAGGGGGGTTGGCCAGGAGCTGAGCTTTGCCTTCTCTATTACCGGGCCATTTCTACTCTCCATTGTAAAGACACAGGCACTTGGACATGGACCTGAGCCCCTTTGGCCTTCAGCACCCCAGCCTACTCCTCACCCCCAGCAGGTGGGTCTCAGCACCCTGGCTGAAGGCCCCAGGGATGGCAGCTGCACACCCTTCTTGCCCTGGTACAGCTCTGTCAGATCCACCTTGAGCCCAGGTTCCCTTTCAAACATCATCAATGCCAGGACGGCGCCTCCCACTTGGACAGGGGCTGTGGCTTCAGAGACGTTGCTGAAAGTGTGGTCCCCAAGCATCACCCTCTTCTCCCTCCCAGTACCTGTCTTATTCCTCCTGCTGCCGACCCTGGGAGCACCACTGTGTTCCAAAGCCCCAGGGAGGCTGCCTCACAACTCTTAGGCTGGGCTCTGCAGCCACGACTACCCAGCCACCGTGATTGTCCTGCCTCCATGACTGGACGTGGTGTGGGCGCCACCTGGCCCACACAGCATCTTCCTAGAGTCATCTTCATTCTTTGTACGGCTCCCTGTTTGTTGTCCGTCCGCTGCTATGATGTCGGCTCTATGAGAAAAGGCACCTGCTCCTCCATTTACAGCACAGTCATTTTCAGCACCTAGAACAGCTCCCCTCCCACAGTAGGGGTTTGTGTATTGGACTTAGGGCTTTATTCTCATAGTCAAATGGTGAATGTACGATCATTAAATACTGAAGGTTTGCTGTATTTAGAGGGGATTTCTTGTTGAGGGGTTGGTGGGTCAGTTTTAAAATCAATCATCTATGAGGATTTACATGTGCAAGATGTTATAGAATTTGGTGAGGTATCTGTGTGGATGAGTTAAAAAGGGGAGAGATTTCTCTTTATTTCCTTCCAAATGATTAGTTATGCTTTTCCAGGAAGTACTCAGAACTTCTAGGAATGTTGGTTTGGGGAGTGTGTCCGTTCTGGACCATTCTACATTTATCTATGTTCAGCTGTCAGGTTGGCTATTTCACCCCCTGCCATTCTGAGGTTTTTTTTTTCTTTTCCATTATGATCCTTTATAACCAACTAACACAAAGCAAAAAAAAGGAAAAAGACACAAAACCATTTTGATGGAATCTTACTGATATGAAGAAGGAAAAAATTAAGAAGTAAAATATAACACATTGTTGGAAATAATTTTTGAACATGGAGGTTAACATTATTGACAAAAACAGAATGTGAGAAGTATCTGTGAATTTGGTTGATTATATTTAGCATTTCATCTGGGTGATTAGAATTGCCTAGGCTTTGGTTGTTTCCAAAAAAAAAAAATATGGATTCTTTTTTGCTTAAGTTCATAATGATTTGGGATAAAACAAAAAATCCACCACGCTCCTCCCCCACAAACAAGCACCTGCCATGGATTATTCTCTTCTCTCTGTGAAGGTGCCATGATGAGGTCAAGCTTATCACCAGCAGCTTTGGTGCAGTGATTACTCTTTCAAAGGAAACCTTTTATTTATTAACTTTTCTAATTGGAGGATAATATATATTTATTGCAAAGGAATAAGTTAGAAAATGACGTGCAAGCTTATCACCCAGCAGCTTTGGTGCAGAGATCACTCTTTCAAAGGAAACCTTCTATTTATTAACTTTTCTATTTGAGGGTTAATATATATTTATTGCAAAGGAATAAGTTAAAAATTATGTATATTTCTACCAAAGATAGTTTACATTTTAGTGTACTTCCTTTCAGTTCTTTTTTTTTTTTTTCTGATATATCATCTTTTTCTCTTCCACTTTGAGACATGCTCTGTGATTTCCCTTTGTGATATAAAGGATGGATCTGCTGGCTCATTTCCTTTTATAGACTGCCACCTTCTCTATCAACCAGGAAAAAGCGTATTCTGGATTTTGCTTGGTTTGAAACCATTTATGCTGGAACAATTACAAAATGTAGCTTCTGTAATTTGAATTTGTCCCACACCGTATCAGAAAAAAATAACTTTTACTGCAGCCAGAGAGGAACTTTACGTACCACCCACAGAGCCAGCGCTCCAATACATATTTCATGATCACAGCCGAGGCTTTTCCAGACTCAGATGCTGTATCATTCAGTTACTCGATCACTCATTCACTCTCTGAAACTACAAGATTATTTTGGCTCTTTGTGCTGGCACACAGGCCTTCCCATTGCTGGTCCGCACGAACCATTTATCAAGTCAGGGGTTTAATCTATCAAAGTCAGAGTGTCTTTGTACTGTCTCTCTCGGCCTCACCTTCCCATGTAGTATTGGCTCGTGTGAGATAGTGTTGGCTCCGAAATGGTTATTTGGAAAGCAAAGGTTTATCAAGTTTCTCCCTTTTTTACTGAAATAATCTATTATGGAGCAAAGTAATATTAGGGGAATGGTAATTCCAATATTGATCAGTTTCTAGGACATTACATTAACTGTAATATTCTAAACCTTCCTCTTTGCTAGTACTCCTGGTTCTGCTCCTGCCAGTGCTCATCCTGAAAACCTGAGTCATCTTCGATTTTCTTCCCTTCCCTTTTCCAGACACTTATTGAATTGTCAAATATACCGGAGATTTTATCTCCGGTATAATTCTTGAATCCACCCTCCTTGCTTTTGTTTACTGCTGCCTGTTATTCAGACAGGCAAGGCAATTCGTTTAAAATGCATTTGGTGGGATCTAGATATAAAGGCTAAAACAAATTACATTCATTTAATAACACTGCTTACCATGTGCCAAGCCCTGATCTAAGTGCTGGGGATACAGCTGTGAACAGTAGAGAAAAAACATAATTGCCTAGAGGAGCTTATGTTCCAATGGGGAAATGGGAGAGTGGCAAACTATAACGTAAGTAAGTAATATATACGATGTCAGGTGCTGTTAAGTGCTATGCAGAAAAGTAAAGCAAGGAGGGGCCAAAGGGAGAGCCCAGGGGTGGACAGAAAAGGGCTGGAACTAAAGCAGGTGGCAAGGTGATGATGAAAGCCAACTAAAACTCAAAGGAGTGTCATGAACAAAAGGAATACATCAAAAGGCATTCTAATTCTATCAGCTCAGTTTCCAGAATCTCCTAGTCCTGATACCGAACCACAGGGACCATCTACACCTGAGCATACTGCAGCCAAAGTTGTCACAATAGCCACAACCTATAGGAGACCAAGCCCCAGGCTGATAGAAGCAGCCACCGACTCTTGAAGAAGGCCCTGGGAATGAGACAGTCTCCTAGCTGGCATGGAGATGCTTTGCGGCCCGAGACAAGCCCTCTAGTGACTTCATGCATTAATGAGATGAGAGCGTCTCTCCGTCTCTCCTTAGCAAGCAGATGTATTTTGGACGTTCATGGTGCAACAGGGAGGAAGTTGAGCCCATGGGGAAAGAGCACGTAGTGATCATTAAGCACCGTGCTCGAGTACATGGGCCCCACCTGTTGTATAATGTTTCAATAAAAGGCCATGACAGGTTGCTTAGGGTTCTCCTGGACGGACAGGAAACCCACCCCTTGCAGGCTTGTACCTCAACCCGTGTCCTGGCTGGTTTATGCATGTAGTAATGGGGTGCCACACCGGGCACTGACAACAGCCTGCTCTCCCTTTTTTGAACCATTCCGCTCCGAGATCAGTGCAATCAGCAAAACCTCACTGAGATCTATGCATGAGAATTGTGCTTCAGAGAAAGTGAAAGGTGATCCAAGGAGACATGCCTACAGGTAAATCAAGGTGGGACTTCCAGGAGCCAGGGTGAGACACAAATGGGGCTGGAATTGCATTCTTACTGCCAATGGAGAAAGTCTACCATCTTTAGCCTAATACTATGGCTCTCCAGGGCTTCTCCAACCTTATCTTCTGATGCTTCCCTTCTGATTTCTATCCTTGCTGTCTTTATTTGGGTTTGTCTAGATCAGTGGTTCTCAATCTTCCTAATGCCACCACCCTTTAATACAATTCCTCATGTTGTGGTGACCACCAACCACAAAATTATTTTCTTTGATACTTCATAACTGTAATTTTGCTACTGTTATGAATTGTAATGTAAATATCTATATGCAGGATGGTCTTAGGTGACCCCTGCGAAAATATCGTTCAACACCCAAAGGGGTCGTGACCCACAGGTTGAGATGAAAGATTTTTTTCTACCATTTTTTGAATATCTAAATTTTATCCACCCTATGGGACTCAGATCAGATGCTTCTTCCTTTATGAAAACTTGATGTAAATAATCCTCTTTGGACTGCTAATAAACTCTTCTGACACTCAGGATTATGTTTAATTATAGTTGTGTATGCCTCAACATTTCTGTTAGATGTAAAACTCTTGGAGAATGGGTTTCTGGTCTGGCTGACTTTCTGTCCTTCAGCCATGCTAGCACAGAGAAGGGAATGGTGAACAAAAGTCCTCAGTGGCACATGCAGAAGATGTATCTGCTCTGTGACAATTCAAAAATGTTGTACCAGAATGTTCTAGGTCAAGGCCCTGCCACACAGAAATGGCAAAATGTTGTGAAACGTCTACTTAGTCAAGACATGGAATGCTTTCTTTCTTTTTTTTTTCCTACAGGGTACAAACAATTAGGTTATAATGTTTGGGAATGCTTATTTTTGAAAGGGGAAAAAAATTTTGATGGGTACTTTTTTTCAGCCTTCATCTTTTTTTTCCTGTTTTTTTTTTTTTTTTTGTTGTTGTTGTTATTGTTTGTTGGTTGGAATTTTTTTTTTGTATTTGTAAGATAGGGTCTTTCTCTGTCACCCAGGCTGGAGTGCAGTGGTCTCATCACAGCTCACTGTAGCCTCAAACTCCTGGGTGCAAATGATCCTCCCACCTCAGCCTCCAAAGGAGCTGGGACTATAGGGATATGGCACCATTCCCAGGTAATTATTTTTTGTTGTTTGTTTGTTTTCTGTAGAGACGGGGTCTCACTCTTACTTAGGCTGCTCTAGAATTCCTGGCCTCAAGTCATACTCCTGCCTTGGCCTCCCAGAGTGGTAGGATAACAGCAAGATCCACCATGCCCTGCCTCAGTCTTTCCTTAACTTACTTTCTAGCATTTTTCATGAGAGTTTACCACTCTTTCTTAAAAAAAACAAAAACAAAAACATTTTCTCCCCTCAACCTCCATGATATTTCTTGATTCTCTTGATTCTCTTGATTCTTGTCTCTTTTGCTGGCCTTTCTTCCCCTATCCAATCTTTAAATGTTGGAATCTAAGCTCAGCCTTAGACATTATCATCTCAGTTCTGACTTACTACTCTTTGTAGCTTCAATTTCAATTGGTGGAGATTCACTAAATTATATGTCTGGCCCAACCCAGAACTCTGAACCTCCAACTGCCCACTCAGCATCTCCCACAAGATGCTTCAGAGGCTCCTCAGACCCAACATGTGCACATGGAATTCATAAACCCTTTCTACTCTTTCTAATTTTAATGAATGGCACTGTTAGCCTTCTGTATACCTAGGCAGAATTCTAAAAGTCACCTGACATCCTCTTCTACTTTACTCTTCGTAAGCAGTCAACTCTCAAGCTCTTCATTTGTATCTCCTAATATATCTAAAATCTATTTAGAGATAGATCATCTCCCAGTCATTGTCCTCACATGGGACACCATTGTCCCCTACCTAGACTTTTCCAATAGCCTGTAACTGGGTGTCCCACATCCAGCTTTGCCTCCTCCCCTCTGCTCTCCATGGTTTTCTACAGTTCAATATACAAATTTTACTTGCCTGGGTAAGATTCCCAGTGATTCCTTGTGCCTTCCCCAGACTCCTTCTGCACAGGGCCCATGATGTTCTGCCTTATCCAGCCCTCCTGCATCTCCAGCTTCATCTCATTTACTCTCACCATCCTTCAAGCATGGAGGACAAATGTTCCCCTCGGTCTGAGGTGCTCCTCTCTACCGTTCCTGTCTGCCTCCCCTTCAGATTGTTTACATCTCAGCTCAATCATCACTTCCTTGAGCAAGCACATTCTGATCTTCCTTATTAGGTCAAGTCCATCCTAGTATCATGTTACGAAAATACATGCTGCGATTATAATTTTACATTTATTGCTGACTATTTCTGGGAGCAGGGTGGGGAAAAGAAGAGTTGCGAGAGATGAAAACAAGAGTGGCCCCAGAGACCAGATCCTTAAGAATTTAGTGAACCATGTTAAGAAGTTTTAGATTTTAATCTAGAGACAGAAGAGAACCTGATTAGATCATTTTAAGAGGCAATGGCAGGAACACATTAACATTTTAGAAGTGTTATGGGTTGAATTATATCCCCCCATAGTTTGTATGTTGAAATTTTAATCCTAATACCTCAGGATATGACCTTATTTGGAAATAGGATCATTGCAGGTGTAATTAGTAAGATGAGGCCAACCAATAAGACTGGTGGTGTTTTTTTTTTTTTTTAAGAAATTCCATATATGGCTTGGCGCCTGTGGCTCAATCTGCTAAGGCGCCAGCCATGTACACCCAAGGTGGCAGGTTCAAATCCCCAGCCCGGGGCCCGCCAAACAACAATGATGGCTGCAACCAAAAAATGGCCGGGCATTGTGGCAGGTGCCTGTGGTCCCAGCTACTTGGGAGGTGGAGGCAGGAGACTCGCTTGAGCCCAGGAGTTGAAGGTTGCTATGAGCTGTGATGCCATGGTACTCTACCCAGGGGGGTTGCTTGAGGCTCCGTCTTAAAAAAAAAAAAAAAAAAGAAATTCCATATGGAGAGAGATGCATGCAAGGGAGAAACCGCATGGGGACTGGAGTTATGATGCTACACCAAGGAAATACCAGAAGCCAGGAGGGGCCTGACCCACCCTTGTGGAGAACCTTTAGCGGTAGTGTGGCTCTGCCAGCATATTGATCTCAAACTTCTAGATTCCACAACTGTGAGACAACATGCTTCTGCAATTTAAGACACTCACTTTCTGGTACTTTGTTATTGTAGCCCCAGAAAACTAATGTAGGAGCATAATTCTGGCTTTAATATGGAGAATAGTTAGGAATTGGGAAAAACTGAATGCAGGGAGACAACTTGGAGCTATTAAAATAGTGGCCGTGGGAAAGATTAGAGAACTAATTTGAAAGTAGAATCAACCAAGATGGATGGATAATTAGACTTGCAGAGTGGACAGAAGGAGCATGGGTCCAGGAAAGATAATAGGATTGTCTGTCTGTCTGTCTATCTATCTATCTATCTATCTATCTACAGAGTCTCTCTCTCTCTCCCTGGGTGGAGTGCTATGGTGTCTAGCTTATAGCAACCTCAATCCCTTGGGCTTGAGTAGTCCTCTTGCCTCAGCCTCCTAAGTAACTGGGACTACAGGCATGTGCCACTATGCCCACCTAGTTTTTCTATTTTTAGTAGCAGTGTCACCCTTGCTTAGGCAGGTCTCCAACTCCTGAGCTCAAGTAATTCACCCTCCTCGGCCTCCCAGAGTGCTAAGATTACCACCACTGCACCAAGCCAGATGGAGGCTTTTGAATCCCATTTGTTGGTTGACAACTCCCGATTGTATGTCTTTAGTTAAGCCTTCTCTCTGTCTTCCAGATACTCATATCCAAATGACAGTTCAACTACATTCAGGTTTTTCAGAAACATTCACTTTGATGAATGATTAAATGAATAGAGAAGTTAATTAATGTCCAATAATTAAGAAGGGTTACTATGTAGATTAAAAAGGAGCATTAATGTTATTTCTTCAAATACACAGTTATGAAAGTTTTGACATACGCAAAAATTAAGAAGTGTAAAATTCTTGCAGATGAAACACGTGAAGCCCTCCCAGCAACACAGATAAGCAGAGCAAGTCAAAACTTGCACAGGTGAATCAGAAAGGATGCTGTTGACTGTATTCTTCGTAGTGAAATAATGGGCTGCAACACAGTCTCAAAACTTTTGTAGTGGCCCACACAATTGTATGTTAAAAGAAGACAAACTTTTATTCTATCTAAGAAAGTTTTTCATCAACATAAATTCCTATCATGGAATGGCATAGAAAATCTACCCTTGGGAGGTAGATTTCTACCTCACATCTTCTGCATTGTCTGAAGACCTTCCTTAAGTCTGTGACTTCAGTCTACTAATCCTTCTCTTTTGTAGTGCTTTGTTTATAGCTCTCATCTCGTTCTCTTTGTATTTTAGTTACATAGAGGCCTAGCAATCTTTTTCATTTTATGGCAAGGTCTCTAAGTGCATAGGCCAAGTTTTGTTTATTTTGCCAGCCATGGAGACTAACACTAAACTATAGACATAATCACTTTATAACCGCTCCTCTGTTGAAAATGAACACATTTAGGTTCCAGTTTCGGATATTCTATACTCCAACTATTTCATCCCCTAGTTTAATAATAAATAGGCCTGTCTATTTCCTTGTTTAATAATAAAAATGCAAAGTGTTGAGATAAAATATTTCCGGTAGCTAATCAATATTCTTGTTATCAATTACCCATGCTAGATTATGTTATGCATTAACTTGATTCCCTGTTCTGTAGTATATGGAATATGTGTTGTGCAAAGGCGTAATTGCTTGTGTTCATACATAATAAGTAGGTAGGGGAATTTGTCTGATGGTATGGCTTAGTTATTAATAGTGATCGTCAAGAGCACATTTCAAGTTTAGAACCTCATTGGCCTTTGGGGAGTCAGCGTCTCAATTTCAAGGAAAATTTAAACCTTCCCTTTCATGTGTTCCTGTTCATTTCATTCTGTCAAAACAGGAGATTTTGTGTGTAAGAAGAAAGAGCTAGAGGCTAATTAAAGGACTGAGGGTAGGTTTCATGGCCCTCTGGTTTCTGTGCAAATGGGTAATGAATTAAATGTAAATGAGTCAGAAACACACCTTAGGTTAGGGTTTTCTTAAAGTCGTGATAAAAAATACGTAACAAAATTTAATATAACCATTTTTAAGCCCACAGTTCAGCAGCGTTAAGTGTATTTCATTGTTGTTGAGCAGATCTTCACAACCTTTTCATCTGGCAAAACTGGAACTTTATACCCATTAAACAACAACTCCCCATTCTTCCCTCCCTCCACCCATGGTAACCACCATTCTCCTTTCTATAAATTTAATAATTTAGATGCTTATGTAAGTGGAATCATACTGCGCTTGGTTTTTGGTGACTGGTTTATTCCTTCAACATATTGTCTCCAGGATTCATTCATATTGTATCACGCGGCATGATTTGACTCCTTTTTGAGGATGAATAATATTCCATTATACACATATACATCACATTTTATTGATACAGTCACCCATTTGTGGATATTTTGTTTGCTTACGTCTCTTGGATATTATAATTTTCTTTTCAACTAAGTGTATTTGAAAATATAAATAGCCCAGATCAGTTCCATTTTCAGTTTCCCCTCTCTAAAAGAAGAATATTTTAATACATTTGATAAATTCTTAAGACTTTGTCACTTAAGTCTTCTTACATGAGATGATTATCCTCTGACAAAAATGGTACCACATCTTTTCTTAGACAGAATGATATTGTGAAATCCAGTGTGAGGAATATTTAAAACTCTGAAAAGAGTGCGGCAGGTGGTGAATGATTATGGAATTGAGTGACTCTTGACCTCCTCAAGAACCAAGGAGACTTTGGACGGAATTATTAAAACAAACTCATATCTTAAATCAGTCTTATTTAAAATGTTTTTATATTTATTAGAGGTAAGACTATTAACATTATTTTTATTTTAACACTCTCATAAGTAGAATTTGTTGTGATGTCTTAAATTATTCCGTGACCTCAGCGTTGGTGGCTCAGAGGTCTGTACCCATGAAAAATCAATGCTTTTTTACATAATTAAGATCTTTTCTAAAAAGAATTCTCAAGGGTTTTGAATATGTATATAAAAGTAAGTCCTAGAATTATTTTACAATAATTGCAAACATAGTCTTTCAATTTTTCCACATTCCGAAAATTGATAATGAACATAGCCATCTGCCCTGCCTCTAATTTTCTGGAGATGAGGTTCATTAATTTAACTCATGGTTATGGTTCTTGTGTCAGCTGTGTTGATGTATGCATCTGTGAACATCATCCTCCACTTTCACTCACTCTTCTTTCTCTGCTCTTTCCCGACCGTGCTTATGTTATCCCTAGCCTGGCAATACATGTGTGTAGGTAGGGAAATTACTAAATTGCCAGCATCAGAAAAAGCTATTGCTCTGTTAATTCAGACTGAGTCACTCACGTTCCCTTTCTCTGTTTACTTTAGATGGTTTCTTTAAAGAATTGATTTCTTTCATTCCTTTTTTAAAAGCTGATTCATAATCCCTTTCACAATTTCTTACCCCATGCCACGTTTCTCTACTCATCAATCTATGTATGAAATAATATCCAAGTTTTAATGCAGCTGGATTGTGTCCAATATGTTCTTTTTCTTTTTGGTTTTGTGTTCAAGGCTGTTAAACATTATGGATTTAAGCTCACAATTTTTTTAAAAATCTGATCTGATTGACCTCTCCAAAATTCTATCTTTTGTCCTAGCTCTTAATTTAGCTCTAAAAATGAAATATCTACTGTTTATGTTGTTAGAAATTTTAAAGTAAGTCCTAAGTTCAAATAATATGCATAGTCAATTCTGGCTGATTCCTGGTTTGTTGATAAAATACCTCTGAGGTTAACCCCCTCCCCATAACCTCTCTACTTTACCCAAAGAATCTCACGACAAGAATAAACATAAAGTTACTTGTTGCCAACTGACTGCCATGTACCATGATCTTTCTCCCATTTTGATATCCTATTTCACTGAGAAATTCTAGGCCTTTCCTATGTGGTTTTACTTCTTCGATGTGATCGTGTACATAAAACAATTAAACAACAAAGTTCCTACCAGACAAGTATCAAGGTGCTCCTGGTAAGTTGAAATAAGTAAAGAAATCACTTTTTTAATCATGTAAAAATCTTCCTTCCATGTGTCTGGCCTGACAAAAACCCCAAGTCCTGAAAACAGAAAACTCTACAACCCTAGCTAAATAGTACCATTACTGAGGTGTCAGATTTGGAAGCCAATACCTTACACGGCAAATTAGAATAAACAAACTGCCATAGAAATACAGTTAATTACACCTCTATTCTATAAACTGGGAACCGAAGCTTTATATAAAAGAGAACTTGAGAAGCCTTTGTAGTAGGTATTAAAAATTCTGACATAAGAAAGTCACCATTCTGGCATATCTGTTCTAGAAAATGACAGTGTAGGGCTCCAAGGCTAAGACAGGCAGAACAAGACCTAAACGACAGAAAAAAGAGCATTGTCTGAGCAAGGCGGGGCTGATTCCTTGGTGTAGAGAAAATGGGAGTTAATATGGGAAACACACAGCTCGTTATTCATGGAATTATGCTTGTTAACTATAAACTATATATGAAATTCTCATCCCATATTATAAGTTGAATAATTAGTTTTCCCTTTTTGTGTACACGTTAAGTAAATATATGTTGAGGACCCGCAGAGGTCTCAGGCATGGACCTACAGTGGTGAAAAGAGCCCGGGGTCTTACGGAAGGCAGCAAAGAAGGGGCAGTGCTGTGTGGCAAGCACAGTGCCCCTCGGGAACAGGAAGTGGGGCCATTCATGTGGATCCTGGTGGGCAGAGGAAACGATTGTAACCAAGAACAAAGGATGATAAGATTACACGAGGCCAGGAGAGAAGGTTCCATAGACTAAAATACTAAATTAGTATTAACACTAATAAAATAAAAATACTAATAAATATTAATACTAATAAAATACTTAAAATAAGTATTTTTAACGTATTATTAATAATTTAAAAAGTATTAATAAAAATATTAATACTAATAAAATAAAAATTAGTATATATAAGTTAGTATATACTAATATACTAAATTTTGAATGAAACATAAGTTCAGTGAAATTTTCATTTTTATTATAAAACCCTAAAGTGAAGAAGGTTCTGTGCGACTCTAGAAGGCTTTCTGAACTGAACCAATGTCAACTGTGATTTCATCGAGTTCTGACCGTGTGGCCGGATGGAGCGTGTGGTGTCCCTTCAGCATTTTGCCTTGGGCGAGCTTGTCGTGTAGTTGGTCAGGCACTGTGTTTACTCTGTGTATTGCTAGAAATTGGAGCTACCATCTAGAAACACAGTTCTTGGTCTCAGCAGCACAGAGTGAGTTAGTGTACCCCAGTATCTTGGATGAAAATACGTCCTGTAAAAGGCTTCATGAAGCACACAGGTGAAGTTATGCCCAAAGCACCCCTTCCCTTCATAGGCCTCGGGGGCTACTGCTGCAAGTCTGCCCCGCACGGTGCAGAGACCAGCGAACCTGTGGGCTCGGTCCGCTGCGCTCTCCACTGCCGCCCAGTCCGACACCGGGTGATGCTGAAGGAGGTGCACGGAGAGGGTGCGCGCCTCCTGCCCTCTGCTCCAGCCAGCGTCAGCAGATTTGCCCTCTAAAGGACCAGCTGGCAGATATCTTAGGCTTTAGCTGTCTCATTGTAAGAGCACAAAACCAGCTACGGAGCCATGCCACTGAGTTAACGCGGCTGTGTTCCAATAAAACTGAATTTACAAAAACAAGCAGTGGCCCAAAGGCTGTGGCTGGTCGACCCCCACTCCCCACAGTCCCGCAAGGTGTGCTATTTGGCCCCTAGCAGATGCTGCTTCCTTGGCTTAGAATGCCTGTCATCCCTCTTTCTGCCTAACTAGGTTTTAATCATTCTTGAGCTTTTAGCAGAGGTCACTAATGCCCCAAATCTGATGGGCCTCCCCCTGCTCCAGAGCACTGGCTGACTCTGGCCCCTGGGGACTTCCTCTCTGCAGTCCTGAGCGTGAGCTCTGGGAGGACAGAGCCCTGCTGGCTTTCTCTCCACTGTTGCTCTAGTTAGTACCACTCAGTGCCTGGGACTGAGGAGGGTCTTAGAGAATGTTTATTTAGTGCTTAACGAATGAAATTACTTATACCTTCCTTACTTTGTCCGGATAGTAAATCTAGCAGGTGAAATTTGTTCAAGGCTTTGTAGTTTATGAACCATGTCACCGTGTTACCACGTAATGAAGCAAAGGTTTAACTGTATGTCAGCTCCAGTAGCATCCAGAAGGCTGCAGCAAGAGTCGTTTTAACCCCCTTGGACTTGTGAAGAATGCCATTTGGGCAGTCTGTGACCACTAACAGCCTTGTCTCCCCTGCCCCTAGTCCCCAACCACTGCTTTGCTGTCTTGAGGTGGAGGATGAGAGTTGCTCTGTCCCTATCAGAGTCTCTCATTCTTTTTAGGGGGTGCCCACCACAGTGCTATTATTTGTGCTCCAGTGTTTGGCAGAATTTTTAGTGAACTATCTCTTTCTTTCTTGATATAGCTTATTATCTCCCTAGGACCCAGAGAAGGACATTAGATTAACCTGGAATCAGAATCAGATAGAATCAAAGTAACTCCTGCACCAAGACTAACGTTTTGTTACTGGGTCCAAATCGTTGTGCTCAGCCCTTGGGAAGAGCTATTTCCCAGAATGCTCCTCCATCCCTCTCAGGCATGCTCTTAAAGGGGCCTGATCCCCAATTTTTCAGCATACCAGGCATCACTTAGAGTCTTATCCAGAGCAAGCGGGAACCTTGGGCATGCTCTTTCCTCTTCCACTTCCAGGGGAGGCCGTGACTAATACAAGTGTTTATACGCAGCTGTCCATGTGCTGAGTGCTTACCATCTGTAAAGGATTCCAAGATAGTAACTTAGACCCTCATGGCAATTCTATTGCATTGTCTTTATTTTACCGAAGAAGAAACTGAGGCACCAAAATGTTAGTTGCATTGTCCGAAGCACATGGCTAGTCATTGTGGAGCTGGGAACTGAATTCAGACAATCTGAGTCTGAAATCTCTGGGCTAAACTCATTGTGCTGGTGCTGTGACTGCTGACTCCTGCTTCACCCCACTCCACTGCCAGCCTCGTAGAATTTATCACCTCCAGTCGACTCACTCCCCTCTCGGAATCTCAGATAACAGGAACAAAGGAGGGGTGAAAACACATAACATTTCCCAGCCTACGGTAGAGGCTGAGACTTGAGTGGGAGAAATGTCCAGACCCCATTAGATTTCAGGCAATGCTATCTCTGTAATAAGTAGAATATTCTAAATTCAGGATATTCTGAGCTCGAGTGAGATGAAAATGCCCCTTGAATAGCTCCGCCACTCTCTCCTCACAAAGAGCTGGTTGGGAACACCGAAGGGATGCTCTGATTCACTAAGTGGTTTTCACTGTTTGAGTCTGAAGTAGAATCTTACCCACAAATGGATGTTTTCCTTAAAATTGAAATCAATTTATAAAATAATGTAGAGAATATAAAGCCTCTGGCTGGTTTTCCCAGCCAGAAAGCAGCAGGGACCAAGCAGAAAAATGTGGCCACCCTGCTGAATTTAGGACAAGCGCTCACTTCGTCTCTGCATGGGGAGACACACGCGATGGCCCTCCCTATTCCGTGCTGCAAATAAAAATTAGCAAAGTAGTAATAATAAGTTTGATGGAGTCCAGTGTGACCCAGGAGCCACTGTGCATCTGAAGATCATCTGGTCTATCCCTGTTACTTTGTGAAAATGGTCTTCGTTCCAGACTTGATAGAATTAGCTTACACAGATGAAGACTTGCCCATCTTTCAATTTAAAATTTTTGTGGTTCAAACTTTTGCCTTTTTAGGTTTTTATATCCGACGGTTAATTCTTGAAAACAATCATTCTTTTATGGGAGTATCTCCGTCCTAAAACATGCACTTTTTCCCAGACTCATAGGGATTACCATATTTTTGTGAGGTCATCAAAGTGGCTTGTTCAGGGCAGCTTAAGTCAATATGGCAATAAATTGAGAAATCAGATTCTTTCTTTTCAGTTTTACAAGATTATTATGGATGAGGTGAACCATCATGTTTTTGGTCCTGGAAACTGATTTACATAAAGAATAGAAACTTTCAGAAAAGTTTGTTTTCCTACTAATAAAGCCAGTTTTGTTACCATGTAATTAATCCATTCACCTACCCACCCACCCATTTATCCATCCATCCATCCATCCATCCATCCATCCATCCATCCATCTTTCTATCTGTCCATGCAATCTGTAATTCCAACCATCCAGACCCTTCTTAACACACACATTTCTTCTCTGCTTTATTTTTTCCTATTTATCTCTGTAATTTTTTCCTATTCCGTACAACTTTTTTATTTTGCTTATTGTCTGCTTTACACATTGGAAAGTAAATTCCCTTAGGTCGGAAATGCCAGCCCATTTTGTTCATGGTGTATCTCCAGCATCTAGAACAGCACTGGTCAATAAATGATCATAAATGTGAGGAATATTGAATGAATTTTTATTAGATAAATATTTATTTACCATCCACTCTATTGAAGGCACTATATTGCGTGCCAAAAAGGATCTAAGATGAAAGAGACATAGATCTCACTGTCAAGGAGATTTCCAGGCTAATAAAACCATCGCCAAAATATATCTTTTTAATGGCATCACTATATGGGGGGAAAAGTTGTTTTCCCATGAAAAATGAAGCAGAGGTGTTATTTATACTTCTACCTGAGAGAAAGCTTTCCCTAAGGAAGTGACATATGAGACAGACATTGACTAAGGGCGGGATTTGGAAATGGGGAATTGTGGAAATGTGTTCTAGAAAAAAAGTGACAATAGGAATTAGCAAGTGGATGGGGGGGAAGTGCAGGTTAGTAGGAGACAGAAAAACAATTCCTTCTGTTTAGGGGAAGTAGTTATGGAAGAGGTATTGGGCAGGACAGTTGGGTCAGATTAGGGAGGATTTGGATGTCACCTGATGGTGAGTCTGAGATTCCCTTTCTGGTCCCTGTACCTCTCTGTCTCCCCTGCATTACAAAATTTGAGTGAAAATCTTTTGTGCATCCTGTTTTCGGTCTCAAAGCAGCAGCGTGGCCGGCTCAGTGTGCTGGAGCCTGGAGAGAATCGGGTCTGAAATGCAGATTTACACTTTGATCTCCATTTTGTAGGTCAACAAGCTCAGTTTCTTGGCGGTAATTACAGGGCTCACACGGATGTTGTTCTTGAATAATTTATCTAATAACTAGCCACAAACAAGCTCTCACCATTTTGCTAGTCCTGCTTTCCCTGGGGGGGGGGGGGGGGTTACAAATTTACCCCAGTTTTTTTTACCCCGGTACAAATTGACTAATAAAAAGTTTAAATCCCTGTG